>NAJN01000331.1:0-25798 GCA_005059845.1 Cryomyces minteri
AGCAATTGCAGAGTTTGAGTGTCAGTCTCCGCACGCAACCGATTGGTTGGGTGAAACAATACGTGGAAGCTCAAGGCCAAGTCGCCCTCACCAGTGTTCTCGCCAAAATTAATCGCCGACAAGGACAAGGACCTGCACCATCGAACTCGAGCAGCGACAGAGACCTGGACCGCGAGTATGATATCGTCAAGTGTCTCAAAGCCTTAATGAACAACAAGTATGGAGCCGATAACGCTCTCACCCACGGATCGATTGTCACGGCTCTTGCTGCGTCATTGATCTCCCCGAGACTGAACACCAGAAAGTTGGTCAGCGAAGTCCTCACTTTTTTGTGTCACTGGGCCGACGGCCAGGGTCACACGAAGGTCCTGCAAGCTCTGGATCAACTGAAGAGTTCACAAGGCGAGACGGGCAAGTTCGATGCTTGGATGCGTATTGTCGAAGTCACGATCGATGGCCGAGGGAAGATGGGCAGCCTCGTTGGAGCCAGCGACGAAGTCCGGAGTGGGGGAATTGGCATGGAGAATCTGCTCATGGAATACGCCGTGGCCTCTCTGTTCCTCATCAACATGATCATTGATGCGGGAAAAGACGTGCAGTTCCGAATGCATCTTCGAGCACTGTTCACATCATGCGGCATCAAGAGGATTCTGACCAAGATGGAAGGATTTCAGTATGAAGTTATCGACAACCAAATTGATCGGTTTCGCACCAACGAAAGCATCGATTATGAGGACTTTCTCGAGCGTGAAAATAGCAGTATGGCCGACAGCGTCGAGGGGGAAGTCAAGGATCTCAGCGATCCAGCTCAAATTGCTGATGCCATCATGTCCAAGGTTAAAGAAACAAGAAGTGCAGATTATTTCCAGTCGGCTATGCAGCACATGCTACTAATTCGGGACAATGAGAGCGAAGACAGGACTCGGATGTTCCAGCTTGTAGACGCTATGCTCAGCTACGTTGCGATGGACCGTAGGCTTCCGGATATGGAACTGAAGCAGAGTCTCAACTTCACCGTGCAGAGTTTGATGGACAAGCTATACACCGACTCCGAAGCTCGACAAATGCGAGAAGAGACACTTGAGGCTAGACAAATTGCGGATTCTGCGATAGCCGAGCGCGATGAGATGAGAGCACAAGTCGCACTAGGTGCAGATGGCATGGTAGCGAAGCTGCAAAAACAGTTGCAGGAACAGAACGCCATCATTGAAATACAACACCGCCAGACCGAAGCTCTGAAGGCAGATCTTGCAGATGTGCAGAGGGTACGCGCCCACGAAATGCAACGCAACGAACTCGAGACCCGAGAACTCTATCTCATGCTGCGAGATGCTCAAGATGTTGCTGCTTCAGCAGCGAAGAGGAGCGGCAAAGAGGGTCTCGGGACCACAGACCCTGCGCAGATGAACGGTATTCTCGACCGCGAGAAGCTGATGGAGAGACTCGAGAGGAACATAGAGAGGGCCAAAACCCAAGCGGCGCTCGAAGGCAAGGTCTGGCAGCAAGTTGGTCCATCAGACAAGCTCAGAGAGCTGCGCGAGAGAATGGACGGCGAAGCTGGGCAGCAGGACGATATCAATACCAATTTCGGCCACAATTTCCTTGGCTCGACGTCGAGGAGTCCAAACGCTATCCCCAGAAGAAAGCCGCTTCCGAGTACCTACACGATAGGCAGCGAAGACTTGTCCGACGACGGCGATGTCGTTTTCGAGAAGCCTCGTCTGGTAGATATGAAGCGACCAAAGGTAGGCGCTCCACAAGCCCCCGGCTACATTGGCGAGATGGTCTCGAAAGTCAGACGCTACGACGCCAGTGACGATGAAGGAGATGGGGTGACCACTGGACCGTCCCACCCGAGTCTCGATTCTGATACACCGAAGACACCAGAGGATAATCTCTTTAATGGACCTGCGCCACCGCCGCCCCCTCCAATGCCTGGCTTCGATGGCGGTCCACCACCTCCGCCACCTCCTATGCCAGGCTTTTCTGAGGGTGCTCCTCCACCTCCACCGCCTCCAATTCCGGGCTTCAGTGGTGCGCCGCCACCTCCGCCTCCTCCTATGCCTGGATTCGGCACTGGCGCTCCGCCACCACCGCCAAGGCCGGGATCCATGGGACCTCCGCCACCCCCTCCTCCTCCCTTTCCAAGTGCTCCTCCTATGCCTGGGGCCAGACGAGGCCCTGGGTTCCTTCCGCAGCCCTCGTTATCAGCAGTGCAATCCGTTGGTCTCGCGGTCGCCAGACCCAAGAAGAAACTGAAGGCTCTTCATTGGGAGAAGGTTGACACGCCGGAGGTCACCATGTGGGCCTCTCATACGCCGACTCATGAAGCGAAGGAGAAGCAGTACGACGACCTTTCAAAGAGAGGCGTCCTCGATGAAATCGAGAAGTTGTTCATGGCGAAAGAAATCAAGCAAATCGGCAAGGGCACTTCAAAGAAGAGTGACAAGAAACAGATCATCTCAAGCGATCTGATGCGCACCTTCCAGATCTCAATGGCGAAGCTTTCGCAAATATCCGTCGACGAAGTGGTTCGAATGATTATCCATTGCGATAAAGAGATATTGGAGAACAGCGTCATCATGGACTTCTTGCAGAAGGAAGACCTCTGTACAATTTCGGATAATACGGCGAAGCTCATGGCGCCTTACAGTAAGGATTGGGCTGGTCCTGATGCGGCTAATACGGCACGAGAGCAAGACCCTACCGAACTCACGCGCGAGGACCAACTTTACCTCTACCTCCCTTTCGAGCTTCGTCACTACTGGAAAGCGAGGATGCGAGCATTAGTTCTGACCACAACGTATGAACCGGAGTATGATGAGATCTCAGCCAAGCTCAACCAGGTTGTTGATGTTTCGGAGTCACTGCGCAACTCGGTCAAGCTCATGCCGGTCTTTGGGCTTATTTTGGACATCGGCAACTACATGAACGACTCGAACAAGCAGGCAATTGGCTTCAAATTGAGCTCTCTTGCACGTCTCGGTATGGTCAAGGACGACAAGAACGAGTCGACGCTCATGGACTACATCGAGCGCCTTGTCCGAAAGCAGTATCCTCAGTACGAAGGCTTCACTGAAGATATTGCTGGTGTCGTCACTGCACAGAAGCTGAACGTTGAACAACTGCGAACCGATGCGAAGAAGTACATCGACAACATCAAGAACGTGCAGGCTTCGCTAGACTCCGGTAACCTCAGCGATCCGAGGAAATTCCACCCCGAAGACCGAGTCAGCCACGTCGTGCAGCGGTCGATGAAGGAAGCGAGACGCAAGGCAGAACAGCTGCAATTGTACCTCGAAGAAATGCAGCGCATCTACGATGACATCATGACGTTTTTCGGCGACGACAACAGCGACGACAACGCCAGGCGGGAGTTCTTCTCCAAACTCGCCAACTTCGTCAACGAGTACAAGAAATCGCGCGAGAAGAACTTGGTCATGGAGGAGACCCAGCGCCGTAACGAAGCTTCCATGCGCCGCAAGCAGAACGACACCCTCAAAGCCAACGGCGTTGCCCCCGATGCATCCGCCTCGCCCGCTTCTTCCGGCGCCATGGACAATCTGCTCGAGAAGCTCCGTGCTGCAGCTCCAGACGCGCGCGACACACGCGAACGCCGGCGTCGCGCCAGACTGCAAGACAAGCACCAAGTGCGCGTTGCGTCCGGCCAAAAAATGCCCGAAGTCCTCGGCGTGTTGCCCAGCGAGTCCGGCCGTCTCAGCCCCCAAAGCGACGACTCGTCCCAGACCGTCGTCCCGAGCATCGAAGAAGTCATCGAAACCATCATTGACGACCTTCCCACTCGTCCCGCATCCCGCTCACAACCCCTGCGCGATGGCGACGATGTGGCCGACCGCGCACTCTCCATGCTGCAAGATCTGCGCGGCAGCGCCCCGGACCCGAACGGCGTCACCCGCGATGACAGCCTCCGCGTGAAGCGCCGTAGGGAGAGCTCCGACGTCGAGCGGCGAGCGCGGCGCGAGAGACGGCGCAACGTCCCCACTGGCGCCATCGCAGAGGAGCCTCCCTCGCCTGCGCGCAAGCGTGAGAGTCAAGCCTCGCCGCCGCCGCCCACTACCGTCGTGTCGCCATCCTCACCCGTCGCGTCGGAGAACGGCGCCATGCCACCCCCTTTCGCCACGCCGCCGGGCTGAAGCCCTGCGCGTGTGCACAGTTTAGTTTTTGTTCTGTGCGTAGTTGTTTCTTGTTAAAAGTCTAATGCGGGGCATAGCGAGGCGTTGGTGCTTCGGCGGTCAGGCGGGTTGGGCTGGGCTGGGCTGGGCTGGTGTTATATACCTCTTGTGTTTCGTGAGTGCCGCAATGGGCGGTCCGTTCTGTAAATAGGGGAAGTGAGGGGAATGAGTCCGGATGTGCCTGTCGCTGCGGGGACGACCGAGCCGTTTAATCAACTTCCGTGTCGATGATGATGTCACTTTCGATCGTGCTGCGGTGATTAAAATGTGTGGTCTTTGTGGCCAGCTCCTAGACTTGACCACCCCTACGCACCGTCTCAATTGCTGTGTAGCAGTCAAGGAGGATTCCGGCCAGCAATCGCCCACCAATTGTCCTTCTCGTACCCAGACTCCAGCACCATGCCCCCTGCAGCTTCGATGTCGTCCTCTAGCTCTCCCTTGCGGTACAGGTGGTAGTAGCGATGGAAGGTCTGATCGCCGCCTGCTTCGGTAGACTCTGCATGGTCGAGCGCCGCTGGAGTGGCTGAGCCTAGCACTGCGGGAGGTTCTGGACTCCCGGTACCCTGATGTAGATGAGCTGGTTCCTTGGCGGTGGCGTCCGGGGTTGGATCCTGGGCCGGCGCGCCAGACGACCGCACCTTGCTGTCATCCTCGGGGTTTCGGTGTTTTTGCTGTTTTTGTCTGCTCTTCGCTTTGGGTGTCGTGGATTTACCCTTCATGACCCACGGCACCATGACATCCTGCTCGTCGCCTTCGTCCCAACCCCGCCGACTGCCCTTCTGCTCTAGCGCCCACACATAGATCAATGCCTTTCCCCCCTCCATCTTCGCCACATGCCTCTCTGCCTCCACCTCTCCCTCCCCACCATCCCCAATCGCAAGCGGCCTCAGCATCTCCAGCACCGCCTCCAGCGCCCTCACCCTTCTCTCCCGCGTGGACAAGTGGTGCACGACCGCAACACTGATGGCGAAATCGAAGCAGCCCACTGGGTGCGGCAGCGCGAGATTGTCGGCGATCACAGCGCTGTGCGGCTGGTGTTGCGCGGCGATGCCGGCGAGGGTAGGGGAGCGGTCGGAGGCCAGGATAAAGACGGACCGATTGATGGGGAGCAGCGCGAGGTATTTACCGTTGCCGCAGCCAACGTCTAGCCCAATGGAGCCGGGGGCGAGGGAGAGGAGGAAGGCGGTTATGATAGGCCATGGCTGACGGGAAGTGAGCAAGACTGATCTGGGAAGGCGGTGTCCAGGAGTAGGTGGGAGGGGGCAGAGGAGGAGAGGAGGGAGTAGACGCACACCTTGTAGCGGGTTGAGGAGAAGTGCGTTGCTATCTGCTCGTAGACGGCGTGGACGTGCTCGGCTTCGTATGCTTCGCCGTGCGAGGCATCACCGTGCTCTGCATCGTTGTCTGTTTCATGTAACTCCGCGTTGTTGTCCATTCCATGTAACAACGATTGAGTTGTGAATGAATTCAATCGAGACCTGAGAAGATGGACTCGAGGTTGCTGGTGGTGAGGCTCTGCGGGTAGACCCGTGCCCCGCTCGGGAACTTCCATGCGATCTTCCAGATTTTGAGATCGCCTTCAGGCTCCTCCGTCCCTTCCTTCCAAAGTCCACTACCCCCGAAAAAACTCCTCGGAGACGGAACAACGGGAGCACTTCCAACATACACAGCAAGCTTGCAGAGATCTTCCTAGACACCACGACACGGTTCTAGGCAAGATTGTGCCGCACGAAGTCATCTCACCAAAAGCACTCGTTCACTTGAACTTCACCAGCCGCCCTCAAGCAACACCACCACTACACTTTGCGGCTTAAATGGATGACAAGGACAGACTGGGACGTGCAGCTTGCAATTGTTCGACTCCTCAAGGACTGTTCCTCCTGATCTATTGTCACCATCATCCTGTCCATTCTTGATCGGACCACGATTGTGAACACCAAGGCCGCTGACAATAACATCGTCTATTGTACGAAGTTTGCTCATTGTACGAAGCTCGCTTATTGTATGAAGCTCGCTTATTACGCGAAAATCGCCTATTGTACTTGAGAAACTACTTGTACGACTCGGATCGCCCCTCCTCAGCTTCAGATTCCTGTTCCTGTTCCGAATCATCTTGCTTGGTGTACAGTTCTTGTCGAGTCACAAAAGACCTTCGAGGACATCTGTATCGAGACTGTACACATCTGTCCCATCTGTCCCATCTGTCCTGCTATCAATCTAGCACTTCGGAGTACCCCATCACTTCTTGACATTATCACAAGCACAAGCCCACGAGATGGCTTCCAAGACGCTGGTCGTCGCCAAGAGCGCCCTCGATGCTGCCGTTCGAAGGCACAAAGCAATGTCACACTACCCTCGCAAGAACTGGCTGCGAGACCACATTCGAGAGGTGATAGGCAGGAGCATTGACAGAGAGAGGAAGAGAGAAGCGAAGAAGGCGAAAGCCGCCGCTGCTACCACAGTGACGTCAAAGTCACTTGCAACAAGTCGGCCTCAGGCACGATCCAAGTTCAAATTAGTCAAGTCCCTTTCAGCCGAATCAAGACCGCAGCTAAAGGACAAGCCATCGAAGCCGACATTGCAGCCTGTACCTCATTCAATCATCAAGCGCAAACATGCCGCCACAGTGCAAGAGCCCGACTCTGTGGACACCGCAGCAGCCTTGCTACAGTCCCTGCATCCTTCAACTACCGATTCCGCTCTGAAAACGCTGTCGACTGCCGAAGAGATGCTGGCTTCACCCGTTGCATTCGGGAAGTCTATTGTGGTTGCTGCTGTTGACGTTACCGAGCCGCCGAAGAAGAAGCTCAAGACGTGGGCTCAGGTCGCGGCAGCATCGTCAGCCGCTGAAGCACCTCCTCGTGTAGTGATGAAGATTCAGACCCCTACAGCATCAAAGGGATCAATTAAGCTGGTACGCTCTCCACGGTCGCTCTTAAGTGCTAGACAGAGCCTGAATGGGTCGTGCTGATTCTCCATAGCCGCAAGGTTCGCCGCACGGTCTGACGAACCCCGGTTTCTTCTGCTACCGTCGGAGCGTGTTGCAGACACTCCTTCATCTGCCGCCCGTCATCGAGCTGGTGCGAAAGCACCGCCTGGCATGTGAGTGTCTCCACCCTCATTGATGTGTCATTACGCTGGATGTCCTCTCACCTCCACAACGTTAACTGACCTGCGCGTAGGCAAGAAGACTGGGCCATGCTTGGGCTGCGCTTTAGGCGCTCTGTCGACCTCGTATTGGCACCAGCCAGCAAGCATTGAGAAGTCGCTGCGCGCTTTTGACGGCGTGGTGAAGGCGATCGGCCCACGGGGCCGTCCCCGCTGGGTCGACGTCTCGCAGTATAAGCAGGCAGACGCGCACGAGTTTCTGTGCTGGATCTTGCAGGTCTTCGAAGAGCAATGCAATGTCCAGTACGTCTTGACTTTGTCCTTCCCTTTATGATATACGATGAGCTGACGCATACTTCAGGAGGGACGAGTTCAGCAGGATGTTTCACCTGCAGCACGAGACGAGCTGGACGTGCCGGCGCTGCAAAGCCACCTCAACAATCGTGCAACAGCCCGAGGTCGGCTTGCCTCTGAAGATCGTGAAGCCGCGCCCGGGCCTCTCACTCTCCAAGTACGTTGAAGCACACCACACCGAAACTGTCGAGGGGTTGCGATGCGACGTGTGCAAGAGCGTGGGGAACCGGACGCGGACCTTCACGATCGTCGCAGCGCCCGAGGTCCTGGTCGTGCAACTGGCCCGCTTCCAGCGCAGCGCGTACGGCGCCGTCAGCAAGGTCGCCTCGCCCGTCGAGCTGCCCGAGCGCCTCGACCTGCGGCCCTTCTGCAGAGCTTCGGCTGGCGGCACCGCGCGTTATGAGCTGGCTGCCGTCGTGTCCCATTCGGGGACGCTCAGCAGCGGCCACTACGACGTCGTGGTGCGCGCTTCGGGTGGCGGGTTCGCCCGCATTAGCGACGAGAGCGTCGCGCGTGTTGGCGTTGGCCAGCTGCTCGGTCGGCAGCGCGGCTTCACACCGTACATCCTCACGTACGTTCGGATGCCTGCAGCCTGAGTAGCTGGGGTGGTGATGAGCAGTGGGGGATGTGAGGGTAGGACTGGTTTCCTGGTATAAACTACTTTGTTATCTCCTTCTCACTTGGTCTCCTGAACGTAATTCAGCGCTTTCTCATCGAGCGCAGCGACTGTCAGCAATGACCTTCTCGTCTCCTGTTCCCGATACCACTGGATGCCATCTCGTGTGCACATGACTACTGCAGTGTCCACGCAGATGGTCTAGACCTTTTCTCAAGATGTTGCTTGTCATGCGAGGCCTGCTGTCCGTCGTTCACTTCCTATCTCAAGTCTTCCGGACACGGTCAGTCCTACTGCAATTGCAGTAGTCTTCTTCGATGTCTACGGCTTACGCTGGTGAGAATAGCGAAAAGGTTCTCCAGCTGCTTGCAGGTGTAATGACAACCTCTCCAGAAGGTTCGGACGAGACATATGTCCAAGAGTGCAACTCGGCATCTCCTGGGTCAATCTGACCAGCGCCTTGTGGTTCCCTGCGTCCGTCTTTCTCTTGCTCTCTTGGCTTGCTTATACTGCTCCTGGAGCACTTCGGGCAGCCAGCCGGGAGTTGGAAGCGTTGGACTGCTACCAAATGAGTACTTGGTAACCTTTTGGTCCTCCGAAGGCTCCATGAGTGTCGGTCTTACCCACACACCTCCGAGGTTCTATCTTTAGTCACCTAAAGGAACAGATGATGGATACAGAAGCTGATACAGCATCTGCAATGGGGAGCGCTTGCGCAAATCGACCCTGCCGCAGCTCCGGAGCGCTTGGATTCTTGGTTTGCCAACTGAGTTGCGCCTCGAGAGCCTTTTCTAAGTCTTTCCGGCCTAAGAAGCTCTTCCAGGACTAGCGACCGTACGCGGGCTCTTGGTCTCCCACATGTATGTCCGACAGTGCGTGGACAATTTGAAACCCCGGCAGAACCGGCCGTCAGCCCTTTCTTAGACCCCGTTCCAGGGACCAATCAAGACACTGACGCCGGTCTTTCCACCGAATACAGAGAATCTGCTCTCCGATGACGAAGGCAGGCGCCTGAGCCCAAAGTCGACCGCTGTATACCTAGGACAAACTGCCCCGGTGCCGCGTCCCCCGCTGATTCGGGCATTTCTACGATAACTGCAAGACGTTCCCGAAGTGTCGATCCGAGTCTTAGGCACGGTTACAGACGCGATGTAAACATACACGGTCGAAGACCAGTGATGCCGGAATCTAATATTCAGCAAGTTTGCCGACTCGCTTCGGCAAAACAGCTGCGCTCGAAGCAGCTTCCAGAGCACGACGACGACTCGTGGCGATACCAGTAGAAGAACAGGACGCCCAATCTTGACAAAGTGTGCTATTTTTGACCGGATCGTTATTACTCCACCTTCAGCCAGCCGCAGAAAAGTAGGGACCGTCGCCCGTGGCACAGGTGGACGAAGAAACCCTTAAAGGCGGGACACCCTAGTAGCTAGGATGCAACTCCTAGGTGTCTCTCCGTCGGTATCTGGTCTCCCATAGTGTTTGCCAACCACCAAAGAAGGATAGAGAACCCCAAAGCTGTTCCATATCGACATGGCGCGGACCAGTATCTAGTTGGATATGGACCTCGCAGAGCAACTGCGCAGACACTATAAACACCACCGAGTGTAGTGAACCGTCAAGGGAGTGTGGGAAGCAGAGTGCGACGGAGACGGAGACGGAGAAGGAAGCAGGAAAGAGGACGAGGAGAAAAGAGATGAGGAACGGTAACGGATCGGAATGGATAGCTGGCTCTGTTCGCGGACGTGAAGGACGACTGATCCGACATGATACTTACATGACCATAAGTGCATCTCTCGGGACATGCGATTCACCAAACCGCCACCATAGCCTCTATTCCTTATCCGCATGCGGCCCCTCGCCGATCACCAGCAACCCGCAGAACATTGACTGCAAGACCAGCGCGACTTTGCTGCTCACGGAAAACCAGGCCCGTCTCGCTGGCCGGTCGCTTGTTCCGTACAGCGTGCGCGGCCTCTGTGGGACGGAGAGTGAGGCGTTTCGAAGGGTAGAGTTGAGAGATTATAACGAAGTGTATGCTGTGCAGTGAACCCCGGCTCTGTGAACAGCAACAAGAAAGCAAGGTGTGGACAAAGGGAATCCGGGCTACGGATAACGTCCGCTCGTCTGCTTCGTACATACAAACCTCCTTCGCCCCCCTCCACCCCCCCCCCACCCCCTCCTTCGCCCGTGTCTGTTTCCCCTTCCCCTCTCGGCCTCCAGCCCACCCTACTATGCGTGCAATCCCTCTATGCCAGCGACTCGTTTCGTCCGTCTATGCTCTAAGCCAGCACCGACCCTCCAGCGCCGTATATCTCGAACTTTCCCCCGTCAGTCCGTGCAGCCGTCTACATGACCTTGTTGAAAGCAGGAATCAGCGTCTGCGCCAGCCAGAAGCTGAAGACGAGTTTGGGCCCCGTCATGAGCAGCTTGGGCGTCAGGCCCTTGAAGAAGCTGGCAAAGCCCTCATGGCGGGCCATACGGCCCACGATGCGGAACCCGCTCTCCTTCTCCTCGAAGTTGCGGTTCTGGATGCGCGTCTTGATCACGTCGAGCGGCGCCGACACGATCAGCGACGCCGACGCGCCCGCAATCGACGCCACGAAGTTCTGCGACCACGTCGCCGCGTTGTAGTCGGTCAGGTGGTAGTAGTACTGCTTTGTCGCGGCGCTGCCGCCGAAGAGCTGGCGAGAGGAAGCGGTCAGCAACCCAACTGCATACGATACTCTGCAAATGGAGAGCTGGAAAGAAGAGGGATGGGAATTGGCCTACAGCGAATGAACCCGGTGCGTTACGGGCGGCCGTCCAGCCCCAGCCTCTATACAACGCAAACCCCTCGTCTGCTACGATGCGGAAGACGCCTCGGCCTCTGAACGCCTCGGGGTTGGTCTGTCGTTTGATTTTCAAGACGTCGAGGGGTAGGATAACGATCTCGCCGATGCCGATCAGACTGTTTCATTCCCGTCATATCAGCCCAAAAAGGCCCCCGATATTTTCCCATGCTCCCTCGAGATGGAAGATGTATGGAGAACTCCACGTACCTTCCCGCCGTAGCATGCATAATCGCCTTCCCGTTCCCCTTCCCAAACGTCCTATCAAAGCCGTCCCCGTAATTCTTTGCCAGGTAATCCCTCACGA
This sequence comes from Cryomyces minteri, assembly GCA_005059845.1. Taxonomy (NCBI): domain Eukaryota; kingdom Fungi; phylum Ascomycota; class Dothideomycetes; genus Cryomyces; species Cryomyces minteri. Next base: position 11,410 of record NAJN01000331.1, read on the forward strand.
ACGGCTGCCCGCCGTACTTGTACACCCTCTGCAGCACCTTGTACGCGGCCGCGTACCCCAGTCCCGGGAACAAGCTCAGGAACCTCCCCCCGGCAGGCGCGCCGGCCTTCTCGCGGAAGATGACCGAGTTGAGTTGGGAGGCAGAGCGAATCTTGCCCGTGTTGCTCATCAGCCGCTTCGCGGTCGTGTCGACGGGGTGGAACACCATCAGCTCGGCGATGCCGGCGCAGCCAGCGCCGAGCAGGCGGGCGGCCGTCGACTCGCGCTTGATGTCGTGCGCGGCGGAGGTGCTACCGAGGGCGTTTGCGACTTTGGCGGCCGCGTCGGAGGGTGAGGGCGCCATGATAGATTGGGAAGCTTGGGGCTGGGGTGGTGGGAGGGCGATTGGGGGGAAGGAGGAGAGGTGGAGAGGGAGTGGAGGAAGAGGAGAGGATTGAAGGAATGGAGAGGGAGACAGACAGATGCGGGCTGCGGGCTATGGTTGGTTATGCGGGCTATCTGCACTGTGCTTGCTTGTACTCTGTACTTTTTTTCGGCCTTCGAGACGAGACCGCTGGCGGTCCGTGCTTCACCTCTGTTCCGCTTCGCTGCATGAGCACCCTACATTATACATAATACAGGATTATTCAATACTCACAAGGGAGTTTATCTGGCTTGAATGCAGTGCCAAAGTCCTAGCTCGCGGCAGCAAAGATTCCAACCACTGACACAAGGCAGTATATTTGTCTGCCAATTCAATTACGCTACAACCGCTGATAGGTTCAACGCTAAGTAAACCGCACCCTTCGGCAGACTCGGGGAACACCCAGAGGCGGGTTTAACTCACTCTATGTGCAAACTAGCTTTGAGACTCTACTCGCGGCCCGACATCCTTCAGAGAGGTCTTATGACACTCCCTGTACTTTGGTGAAGACTAGGCCGAACGAGATGTGGACCCAGGTTCGAAAGAACGAGCAGTTTGAACGGTCACGTATGGAGACGAACATGCACTCCGGCAACGCACGCTCATCCCAAATTGCTCCAGTCGTTGTCAAGGGATAAGAACTGATGCTGAGTCGCCGGTTTACGAGCTTTGGGAGCTGATGAGAACTGGTATAGTTGATGGGGTGTGGACGACAAGGCTTGTCTGAGGAGTCTGGGGAAGTGAAGATAGATGCACAATGTGCCAGGACTTCGAAGGAAAAGAGAATCAACACGACAAGATTGCTTCAAGCACGAACGTCACAAGCACTTGTTGTCTTCTGGTTACTGTGCACGCAGCCAGCATTCGACAGTTTTCAACACATGCGCGGAAACCCCGATCCGAATATGTACAGGATGGAGAAATGGTTGGATTAGTCCCCCTACCCGAAGTTCTGCGAGTAGATCTGCCTCTTCCGCAGGTGCACGGGTGTCTCGTTCTCGGGGGTACCGGGTATCACTTTCTCCATCTTCTGCAACAAATCATACACCGTCAGCGCTGTGTCCAATCCTTGTATGCAGGACGTAACTTCGAGGTCGTAGGAAGAGAGTAGGTGTAACTTGGATTGCACGAACCAGGTTGTCGAACACGCATTTGTTCAGTGGTCTCTCCATTCGCCGGCACTGCCACAGCTGCTGGTTGTTGTTGTCCAAGCACTCCCAGTGTTTCCGAAACTCGGTCAGGCAATGTTTGTTGATGTCGTCGAGCCTATACCCAGCTTCAATTAGCCCACGACCCAACCTGAGAAAACCACAAGTCCTCCAACATCGAGGACTCCAGCAAACAATGCAAGGAGGCGGACTCCGGGCTGGATTGATATCAAGGAGAGCCTCACACGCTGGCCGCACACCTCGTCACCTTCCTCCCCTCCTTCATGCAGTCCAGCTCGCCGCGGCCATTGGCCTCGGTCTTGCAGACCATGTAGTCGTCATTGTAAGCCTTGCAGCGCGAGCCGATGAAGAAAGACGCGCTGAGCAGCGGGGCGGAGCTCGCGCCTATCTCGGCCACCTTGGGGATGTCGTCGGGCGCAGGGGTTGTGTCGATGAGGACCTGTTGGTTGAATCTGGGTACGAGGTTAGGATGGCACAGTTGGAGTGAGTGGAGGGGGACCTAAAGGGGTCCGAACCGTGGTTGTCGTGCTGCCATTGTGGACTGGGGGAGCTGGAAGTCTGGCTGCTTGCTGCTGCGGTGGAGGGAGCTCTGGTGTCGTGAGGTTCAGTTGGAGGCTCGGGCAGGTGGGTGCTGATTGGCCGAAGTGGGACCTCGAGCTTCGAATAAACAACACTGCGATGCTCCGTCTTCCAATTCAACTCAACTAACAGTCGTCACTCTCCACCCCATCGATTTCAAATACCTTTCCGTTCCACATCTGCGCTGCAAATCAGTATGTCGCTATTCGGAGCGACCCTCAATCCTCCTCCTCAGCAACAGCTGCAAACGTCTTCTCTCTTCGGCGGCCTTAACACGAACAACAACACTCAACAGAGCAAACCCAGTCTCTTTGCTGGTTTCGGAAACAACACCAGCACCTCGCAACCGCAGCAACAAAATACAGGACTCTTCGGGTCGGTAGGGCAGCAGAGCCAGCAAAGTACAACGCCAGGACTATTTGGCGCGTCGACACAGCAGCCACAACAAAGTACTGGACTTTTCGGGGCATCCACTCAGCAGCCGCAGCAGCAGCAGCAGGGTGGCAGTCTCTTTGGCGCGTCTGCACCGCAGCCACAGCAGAGTACTGGACTGTTCGGCGCGTCAACTCAACAACCGCAGCAGACATCTGGATTATTCGGCGCATCTGCACAGCAGGCACAACCAAACACCGGTCTGTTCGGATCTTCGCTGCAGCCGCAGCAGCAAAACCAACAGCAACAGCAGGGGTTGTTTGGCGCAAGTACACAGAACCAGCAACCGCTAGGTAACTCATTCCTTGGCGGGTCTCAACAGCAGCAGCAGCAACCACTGCAGCAATCCCGACTGGGATGGAATCCAGGCAGTAGCATATCTCCCCGTATGTGTCAGAGTCCAAACCTAACATTCTTTCGACACAACCTAATTTCGTGACAACCAGGTGAGAAGTCGATTCCCGAGCAAATGGAGCTTCTCTTGCGCAAATGGTCTCCCGAATCCCCCGACTGCCTCTTCCAGCACTACTTCTACAACAACGTTCCTCCCGAACGGGTCCCCTACTACACACCAGGTCCCCAGGAAGACCCTGCAAAATGGGAAGAAGCGCTGTCGAAGAAGCCCGCCGAGGGGAGCATCCCCGTTCTAGGCAAAGGCTTTGCGCAGCTCGGCCATCGCCTCGGCCAGCAGGTGCAGGCTGTCACGGCGCTGCAGACGCGCCTGCACGAGATCAACAACTCGCTCTCCGCCATGATGCAGAACCACTCGCTGGTCATCGGCGTGCGCATAGCAGCGGCCGGCAGGCGTCACAAGGCGCTCAGCCAGCGCTGTCTGGCGCTCGCGACGAAAATTCAAGTGCTGAGGAACAGAGGCTATGCGATGGATGGCGCCGAGGAGGCGCTGAAGAAGAAGCTGCACCTGCTCGAGCGCGCCGCGTGCGATCCGCTGTTTGCGGGCAGAGAGCAGGAGATCTGGGCGCGCATGGTCGGCATTAACGAGCGTGCAAGGCTGCTGCAGGAGGAGAGCGAGAGGTTGGGGAGGGGCGTCGCCACAGCTGCGAATGGGCAACCGGTCATCGATGAGGTCGTTGTGCAGAAAGTCACCAAGGTTAGTTCCCAATACTATTCTCCCCTTGCGCTATTGGACGTCCTGGCCGACTAAGTGTTCATCAGATCCTGAACGACTACGAGTCCCAACTCGCGCATCTGAGCAAGGAGCTCGAGCAGATCGGAAAGGAATACGAGGAGTGGTCCGTCGCGACCAAACCGGCCGACAACGGGAGGTAATAGGTCAGAAGTTAGAACAGTCATAGTCATCGTGGTAGAGCAAGGCGTTGGAGACGTCCCCGCTGGTGCAACATAGCACAGCATAGCTTTGGCGCAGTGCATGATATGGTGATTGCATAGTATTTCCCCTGTACACCAGGGTAGTAATAGATGAGTTACTCGTTCAGAAGTGGCATCATGTGGTGGTTCGACGAGTGTACAAGTAGAGACATTGAAATGGCAACACTCTCTTGTTCACACTCGTATCGTACACTCTAGCACGTACGGTATATAGTATACAGGCTTATGTAACACAACCCTGACGAACGAACTCCGTGATGCGAGAAGTGTCTGAGCCGTGCCTGTCGCCACCCAGCCAGCCAGCTCAACGTCCAGTTCTCCCTTTCCGTTCGTGTTCCGTCCGTTCACTTCCGCCTCCTTCATCGCCCATCCAGTCTCAGGCCTGAGCTTCATCCCATCCCCCCTCGTCATACAACGCACCTCCCCTTCCTCCTACATTCTTCTATACGAGTCGCTTGACGTAGTCGACCGCAAATGGCGCTGCCACAAGCACGTCTTAGCCCTCTCGCCTCTTCCTCACTATCCCAGACCGGCGGATGGATGGACTCACAAAGGTACAGCAGCACGCACGTCGCGAGCGCCATCTGCACGCCCTGCGCGGCTTGCTTGTCTTGCAGCTACAACACCCGCATTAGTCGTCTTGTCCGCTATGCTCAGCGGCATTGCTTCGGTCGCGCCGGTGTTGGCTACAGGTCCACGCAGTGCGGCGCTGGGCTGCGCTTGTGGACGTGCGACGGGTGATGCTGGCGGTGGGGAGGAGGTAGGATGGGTGTATGTACCTCTAGTTCGCCTTTGGTGGGCGGTGGTGGTGCTGTTGCGAGAGATAAATTAGTCGCTGCGGGAGCGGTGAGGGGACGGGGAGCGAGAGGGAGTGCGTACGGCCTCCGAACATGGTGTTCGGGATTGGTGTGTTTGACTGTTGTTGGATGCAATTGTGGCGTGAGACTGTTTGCAGGCTTCTGGAGCTTGATGTGGATGTGGATGTGGACGTTTGTGAGAAGAGCGACTTCAAGGTTCGATGCGGCTCAAGTGACGAGCAACCGCCGACCACCGACGTCGCTTCTCAGGCTCCCGTCACATTCCGCTACACGACACCTTCTTCACCTTCGCCCTCACCTTCACCCTCACCTTCACCTTCAAATCCTCCGGCTTCGTTCCCAACAACCATTGCACTCACAATGGAAGATGTCCAGCCCGCCGACGATGACTACCCAGTCCCAACACCACCTCTGCCTGAAGCCGGCAGCGATCCCGACGACCCTCTGAGGCCGGAGATCGACGAGGAGAACTCGACGCCTAATCCGCCCATCGGTGCTCCCACACAGGACATGGAGGCTACAGAGGAGAAGGAGGAGATTGTTTACGAAGATGAGGCGGGTGTTCTCGAAGGTAATGCGACCAACCCCTTTCTGGGCGTGTAACCTAGCATTGACGATGTCAGACTGACAGTGACTCGCTAGACAACTCGGACGCAGAATCCGACGTGCTCTCCGAAGTAGATGAAGCGCAATTCGAAGACTTCGACCCAGCCAACATCGCCATTGAAGAGCGGCCCGTCGTCGTCGACGAAACCAACGTCGGCCTCCTGGGCGTGCACAAGCGCAAGCGCGACGCCGAAGGGGACGGCGAACGCAAGAAGAAGAGGAAGGAGGGCAGGCGGGAGAAGCCGAAGAAGAGCCGCAAGAAGCGGGATGAGGAAGACAGCTTCAGTGGCGGCGAGGAGCTTGACGGGAAGAGGGCGAGGAAGAAGGGCGGTACTGAGGGAGGTGAAGGGAGGAAGGAAAGGAGGGCAAGGAGGAGCAGTCTGGAGAACGAGGAGGATTTGACGCCTGAGCAACGTATGTCTATTCACAGCCTAAGGCACAATTGTTCATGCCTGCTAACATAACGAAAAGGCCGCGCTCGCGCCCTCGATCGCGCCATGGACGAAGCGGTCCGCAACCCGAACAAGCGCCGCCGCAAACAGGACGGCATCGACCTCGACGCAATGGCCGATGCGGAAATCGAAGAAATGCGGCGCCGCATGACGGAAGCCGCGCAAGCCGACACCGACGCGCGCGCCAACAATCGGCCGGCGATGCACAAGCTCAAGATGCTGCCCGAGGTCGTGGCGCTGCTGAACCGCAACACGCTGACGAACAGCCTCGTCGACCCGGACATCAACCTGCTCGAGGCGGTGCGTTTCTTCCTCGAGCCGCTTAACGACGGTAGTCTGCCTGCATACAACATTCAGCGCGATCTGTTCGGGTGCTTGTCGCGCCTGCCGATCACGAAGGACGCGCTGATTGCCTCGGGCGTCGGGAAGGTCACGCTATTCTACACGAAGAGCAAGCGGCCCGAACAGGCGATCAAACGGCAGGCGGAGAAGCTGTTGGGGGAGTGGACGCGGCCGATTCTGAAGCGGAGTGATGACTACCGGAAGCGCGAGTTCGTGGAGGCGAACTACGATCCGAAGTACGTATCTATCTCCTTCCATCTCCCACCTTGCACCTCTCTCTCTCTCTCTCCCAAGTCCTCCCTCTTCCCGACACCTTCCTCCACTCATACACCCCACTAACCTCCCACCTCCAGCGCACCAACCTCCCGCGCGCACCACCCCGCTACCGCCACCTCCCGCGCCGCCCTCGCCCGCGCCGCCGCCCTCGCCCCGCCAGCGCTCACCAACCGTGCCCGCGTCGACGGCACAACCCAGTCCTACACCATCGTGCCGCGCAACAACCTCGCCGCGCAGCAGGATCCGCTCGCTGGCGCGTGCCGCATGGGCGCGAGTGGGGAGGATGCGTTCAGGAAGATGAAGGCGAGGGGCATGGGGGGCGGGCGTGGGGGGAGGCGTTGATTGGGATGGAGGAGTGGTGTTGGCGAGCCTCTGCGCTCCTGCGATCTGCCATACGGTCGGTCGGCCGATGGTCGGCCGACTCGCACTGCAGCTGCCTCCGCCAGCCTCGTCGTATCCGGCTTCTCTTCTTCCCCTCCTACTTCGCCATGGCACCACCGTCGAGAGCCGCAGCGTTTGAAGCAAGGCGTTAAAAAGCACTTCATGGCCGGTCGCTAATCTCTTGTCTCTTGTGTCTTGGTCTTGTTCGTTCCTGGGTGCTATGAGCCATACTGTCTAAAGCAGAGGCGGAGAACTAGTTAGCCGTCATCTGTCGTGAACAGTGCTGTGGAGAGCGTTTCGGCTACAGGACAGGAGCGACGAAATGGCCCATCCTACTGTCTTACACTCGCGTGTATTCCGACGGCTGCGCTTGACACAGTAGTGAAGGGGATCCGTTCATGAAAACCAGATACGCATACGACGATTCCTACACTGCGTCAGCGCGTGCGGTTCGACGCGACAGATCGCGGCGCTGCTTCTGGCTGGCCTGGCTGCATGGAAGGGGGGTTGATTGTGTAGGCAGGAGCTGGAGTTGCAAGGGAGTGGGAGTGTCCAGCACGCGCGTTCACTCGCTCCTCCCCCTCCCTCAAGGGCAAAGTCTAGACATCGTGCGTCGGGAATCGGGTGTTGGATTCATTGGACCGTGTCGTCCAGCGAGCCCGGTCGTTGCAATCTGTGGTACGATTGTTTCGCGGCCCGCACCAGCCCGCTAGAGCTAGGACGACTAACCCAGCTTTCTGCACCGAAAAGGACGGAAGAACGAATCCGGATCGGAGAATTGCCAGTGTCCGAAGTGCTGGGCCTACGTAGGTAGGCAGTATGCTGGCGTAGGTCGCTGGACAGATACTATGTATATATACAAGACGACCGCGTCTGTAGACGCCGTCAGCCAGAGAATCGAACGCACCCGGACGCCGTGTCTTCTCTGTTGTACACTCCACTACGCCCACTGCCTCCCCTCATCTCGTCCTCGCGCATTACCCTCGCCACATCCCCCCACTTTCACACTCACACCACCATGCTCGACTCCCTCGTCTCTTTACACGGTATCCGTCACTCACCCCACCAGCACTCCCTCTAGCACATGCGCCAGACCTCACTGCGCCATCACGTCAATATACCGTCCCCCCTTTTTCTTCCCCTTAACCGTCCCGCCCTTCCGCGGCGCCGGCGCACCAAGTAAGTCGTCAATGGAGCTCGCGTTGGACATGCTCGTCGGCGGGCGCGACGGCGGCGCCGATCCGGCCCCGGGACCGCCGACGATGCCGCTGAGGCTGCTGGGGACGGGGAGACCGCCCGCAGCGGCTACAGAAGGTGAGTGTAGCCCCTGCGTTGGAGGCGGAGACGCGGCGTCGACGGCGGGGGAGCCGAGGCGACTTGGGGGCGCGCTGCTTTTCGCCAGGCCAGACGGCATGCCCACAGGCGGAGGTGGTCCCATGCCCCCCACGCCGAGCCCAACGCCCGCGCTCGCAGCTCTCGTCGGCCCGCCTCTGGGCGGCGGGGGCGTGCCAGCCGCAGCCCTTCCTGCATCACCCGAATCCTTGGGCGCTTTCTTGTTGACCCACTTCTTGAGCTCCGGGTCGTAGACGAAGCTATTCTCCTCACCGAGCTTGGCGCGATGCACGACGGGGCCGGAGGAGGCGGCGCGACCTCCGGCAGCCGAGGCGGCGAGGCTAGCGTTGGCGTCCTTTTTGAACCAGCCGCCGAACCAGCCTTTCTTCTCTCCGGAGGAGGATGGGGCGGATGCGTCACGCGCGGCGTCGGCTTCGGCAGCGCGGCGGAAGGTGGCATCGGCTTCGCGGTTGGCATCGGCTTTGGATTTGGAGGTAGAGGTGGGGGTTTGAGAGGCTTTGAGGGCGGCGGCGCGGCGGAGAAGCTCGTCTTCGTCGTCGGAGTCGTCCATGTAAGACTTCTTCTTCGGCTTCTTCTCTTCTACAGGGGAGGAGGGCTCGGATGTAGGCTCGTAGGGCTGATAGGGCTCGGGTTCGTAGGGTTGGTAGGTGGAGACCGGAGGCTCGTAGCTGGTTGCTGGGGGCTCGTAGCCGCGCGAGGGCGGCTCGTCGTTACTTGCTGGAGGTTCGTACGGAGTACGTTGTGGCGACTCGGGTGATTGCGTTGGCGGTCCATATGAGGTGGATGGAGGTGAGTAGGGTGTGCTTGTTGGCGGCTCGTAGCTCGTTGTTCGTTGTTCATAGCTGTCTGCTGGTGGCTCATACCTATCTCCAGACTGTTTGGGTACGCTGGATACGTACCCATAAGGTGATGCTTCTTGCTCAAGACTCTGTCGAGGCTCATAGCTTGGACTAGGTTCAGCAGCTTCAGCCGGTGGTGTTGGCTCGTATGACGATTGGCTGTAAGGTGTTGCCACACCGACTCCATTTGGTGCACCAACACCTTGCATAGTCTGTCTTTGCGGTTGCTGCACCTGCAGACCATATCCAGGCTGGGCTCCGTAACCCCCGTGTGGCGTTGATTGCGGCCTTGGTCCGATGTCCATTGCCTGCTGTAGCTGGGATGTTCCACTGTAACTTCCATACTGTGGATTCTGCCCCGAAGGATCATAGCTTCGACTGCTCTCCAGACTTGGCCTGGTCTGATATCCTAGCTGAGCACTTGGATTATATTTTGATTGAGGGCCCTGCGGAGCGGTAAAAGTGCCTGGTTGCACAGGCGCGTACTTCGAAGGAGCAGAGCTGGATGACAGCATAGTCGCAGAACCAGTCATTGAATAAGCACCATATAGATCGGTGTTAGATCCAGTTCGGCTGATAGTAGGCGTCTCACCGGCGATTCTCGAAAAAGGACCAACTCCACCATCAACGCCACCTGTAGCAGAGCCGGTCCCATTGAGAGCTTGATCGGACTCATCACCAGCGACAAAGCTGTTGAATTTCTTCCACACAGATCCGGAGACCTTGTCCATACTTACTGTCTTTGAGATCCATGACGAAGAGGCAGACTGAGGAGATTGAGAGAGTCGCTTACTCAGATCGTCCAGCGTGTTGACGAACGTTGGGTTGTAATAAGCCGACGATCTGGTTGTGGACTTGAGAGCAGCAGCGATAGCCTCGATATACGATTGTGCTTCACTTCGATAACCAGATTCGGCCAGGAGGATGGCATGTTGCAGTTTGTAGGCTTGGAGATGTGGGACAACTGCCGAAGCCGCGGATGGTGCAGAGAGTGACAATGCAAACTCATAAATCTCACTCAGAAGGATAGAGTCGAGGTCTCGACCAACGTCGAAAGACTGATTGATGTGATCCGCACCGACAAGGGTGATGTTCGAGTTCGCATCATCGGCACCAGCAAAGACTGAGAATGATCGCGCAAAGAGGAAGCAGACGTGCGCCGCGTCAGTTCTTCCGTAGCCTGCAAGGAGCTTGCCCAACGCAAGTAGTGCCTTGCTATCGTCGGTGCTTCGATTACTCATTACCAGGCCGAGCGTGTCCCGCCACCTATCGAGCCCTTCAAGAGGGTTTTTGGCGGCGCTGACGGGGTCGGCCTTGCTGATCATCTGGAATCCTGCACGAGCAGAGGGTGGGACAAGTTCGTCAATGCTCTCTTCCCAGTTTCCGGCAAAGATCTCATACAAGGCTGCTAGCGATTCGGTGTTATCGCCAATCTTCTTGACTTCCTGCTTCACGAACTCCTGCACGACTTGTTTCCAGATGTCCTTGTTGAGAGTGGAAGATATGAGCATGGCATGTGCCCACAAGCGATGTTCAACGGCATGCCAGACAGCCTTTTCTCTCTCACCCTTCAAAAGGCGCTGGCGTATCTCATCGACTGATCCGGGATCAACCGGATCGCTCCGAAACTTCGAGCCGGCTGTATGTGAGATTACTGCCGTATCTTCACCGCCAGCATACTCGGCCTTGGAGCCTGCTGCCTGATCTGCTTCTGGTGATAGTAGTTTCCGTACGGCCTCCTCGACCACTGGATTACCCTCCAGCACACCGTCATGCTCCACAAGCACACGCATTACCTTCCAAAGAACCGCTCTCTCGTCAGACTTTTTCTTGTCCTCAGGTGGGATGTTGGCATCGAACTTCGAAGCCTCGCTCGCTCTTTCCATGCCCTCAATTCTGGCACTTAACCACGCCAACACCTCTTTCTTCTTGCCTTTTGACTTCAGCGGCCCCGGAAATTTGCTAATACTCTCGTCAAGAGGAAGGACATCTCTAATGCTCTGAACTTCGACTTCTCCAGGACTACACTTGATCATTGGAATCGCATGCCCGGTGCCATACCGAGGTGTTTGCTTTGGAAAGCTTGTGACGATTGTGCCGCCTATGCCCCATGCGAAGATCGGGTAGCCTTTCCATCTTTCCATACGGTCTAGTTTCCGTTCATCGTCAGGTGTTATGAAGACAAGATCATGAGAGAACTGGCGTCGGTGGGAAGGTGCAACGACAACGTTATGTTGTTGAGGTACTGATGGTGGCGAGAACGTGGGTGAAGACGGGCCGTGAACGGAAGCCGGGCGCTCAATGGGCACAAAGTTCAATCTCGGACCTTTCATTACTGCGCCTGGTGACTGAGTCTTCGAGCGGCGAGGAGGCGACAATGCTGAGTCGGCTGCCTCTGAGCCTGGTTGTGCTCGAGATTGAGGAGCGTACTCTGGCTGTGCGCGTTTGGTAGGAGAGCTGAAAGAGGAACTCAGTCCGCTGAGTCTTGGAGGCGAAGAGTTCAACTCATCCACACTGAACCGCTTTTGCCTTTGGGGAGGATGATCGGAGCCGGGGTTCGCAAGGTTTTCAGAACCCTGTGGCTGCGCTTCTAACCCCTGAGTCGCCCGTTCTTGTTGTTGGTATGTGGTCTGCTGTGGTGACGGATGACCAATGTCCCCAAAGGGCGGGGCCGCTTGTTGACGAGCCTGCTGCTGCGGCACTTTTGGCTGATATGACATGACCCGTGCTAGATTCGGTTGCTGATGTTGCTGTTGATGTTGTTGCCTCTCATGATACGCTAGCGGACTGGACGTGCGAGGCGCAAAAGGCTGAGTCTGTGGTACTGGTGGCCCCGACGGTGCAGAAGCGTATCTATTCTGTCGTGGCGGGCTAGAAGTTTGCGGGGTGACAGCCTGGGTATACTTGAATCCTGCCGCTGTAGGGGCAGGAGAGTAGCGAGCATTAATCGCAGGTGCAGTGGCTGGTATGGGTGGAGGAGCAGGTGAGTATCTGGTATTAGCCGTAGGTGCAGGAACCGCAGCAGTTGGAGCTGGTAGAGCTGCGTTGGCATTTACGTCTGGAAATGGTGGAAGAAGTTCGGGTTGACACAGCTGCGGAAGTGTTGGTTGATTATAACTTTGTGGTGGTTGCCTTAGCGATGAAGACGACACTGTATGTCTTAACGTTGGTAGTAGCTGAGGAGGAGGAGGAGGCGTAGGAGTCATTGTCTGCGATGCATACCTGCCTGTCCGGGGTTTTGACACGACCGGTAGGTCGGCGAAAAAGTCGTTTGAAGTGGCTTTTGACTGCGGCTGTGGTGGGCGGACAGTGGCGGTAGTGGTTGCAAAACCGATTGCTGGAGACTGCATGGAATGACTTGACGAAGGAGGTGACAAGCTCACAGCCGACATGCTAGAGGGTGGTTGCTGTGGACCTTGAGTGCCAGCAAATACGCTGCTACTTCGTGGTGGCGGAGGCGTGGCTTGAGTGAATCCTGGAGCCGCTGGCTGCATCGCCCGTTTCCGCGGCTTGACGATATCCATGGGCAGGTCATATGGTGATGAGTAACCGCCTTTGGACTTGTCAACAAAGCTCTGCGTCGCATTTGGCGCCGCAGGCCTAAGAGGCTGTTGTCCAAGAGTTGCGGTAGCTCCGTAAGACATCGCTTGGTTGTAAGCGCCGTGAGCAACTGTCTGACCTCTTGCCATCCCCGGTCTTTGTTGCTGAGACACGCTGGGATACTGGAAGCCTTGCGACGCGATGGAGTTTGGATGTGGCGGGTTCTGTTGCGGAACTGGCGCTCGAGAGTACCGATCTGCGGGAGATCTCGCGTCGCTCTGAGATGTAGGAGCAGTGCTGATGTTGCTGAACCCCTTGATCTGGCCATTTTGGTCACGAACTGGCACGGGGACGGACGGACTCAATACATCCAAGGCCGCATTCTGATCAGTCGTGTCCTCCAGAAAGCCCTCACCGTCATCGACGAAGAAGGCACTTAGATCCAATGCGTCAGCGTCATCGAGGAACTCGTCGTCTCCCAGCGCGGCCTTCCACATCGCAGCAAGGTCATCTTCTTTCGCCTCCTGTTGAACAGATTCGCCAGTCTTGGGGGAACGAGGCATGCTAAAGGTGTCATCTTTGATTATTGCCTGCTCCTGCAGCACTTGCGAGATTGCGGTAGCAGTTGTGGAAACGAGTCCACCTGCAGAAGACTCTGCTATCTCGGGTCCTGGTTCGGGGTCTGGCGAAGACTTCGGATCTAAAAAATCGGGAAAATTCTTATCATGCAAGACGGTCTTTCCATCATGATCGAAATCCATATCCGGGTTGTGCGCTTCTGTCACATGCGCGATCCCCAAATCGAACCTCTCGCCATCGTCACCCCAGTTCAAGGTTGGCGCGTGTGCACCGTTCGATTCATCACCTTGAGCGCCAACCTCAAACGTGTCCGGTGCGGAGTACAGCTGTTTTTCAAATGCTGCTTCTTGAGTCTGTGCGTCTGAGTCGACAAGTGGTGTGTCGTTGTGTGACAAAACGGCTATTTCAAGGTTTCCTTGCGCATGGTGACTCGTCTCCTCTTGCGCTTCGTACGATAGTATTCGCATGGCTTCTGGCCGAATCGCCTCTGCTAGATCACCAGAACCCCAATCCTGTGTAGTGCCCCAGCCAGGAGTCGGCAGAACTTCCTCATCTTCAAGCAACGAAGCTTTCACGTCCTCATCGATGGCATCGTCAGCAAAGGTAGTATCGCTTTGATGTTCGTAGTTCTCAGACGGCTCATGCGGTGTTGATTCAACGACGTCTTGCGCATCTCCATGGGACAAGGTAGCCTGGCTGGCAAGCGCTGTCTCTTCTGTCGCCGAGGCATCTTGCTCCTGGCGTACAGAAGATTCTGAGAACGTAGGCGAGTGGCTCATCAGGTGTTCCACGCGAACAGGCCGGGCCGAAGTGACTGGGTTGGCGTCCTGTCCTCCCAATTCGTCGTGTTTCTCCTGTGCCGATTCGGCTTGAGGTCTGGCTACTCTTACAGGTTCGGGTGAAGCCGCCGGGTAGCGATCGAAGAAGTCATCATCCAAATCCGCATCCTCGTGTTGTTGCCGGCCAGTGCGCTCATCCCCTCCATCGCCCTGCGACCGAGTTCCCACTTCTTTCTTTGGGTGTGAGAAGCCATCTGGTATCTCTTTCCCGGGTATCAATTGTGGTGACGATTGTCTACGCTCTATGTTGGGCTTGTGTGTACTGTCGGTATCGGTGTTAAGTCTCAAACCTGGGTTCCAGGGAGAAGCTCCAGCGCCAGTGAAAGCGTAAGAGAAGTCAGGCCCTTCGTGGTCATCAGCCATTATGGCCCTTAGTGTACAGCAATACTACTACACGCGTGTTCATTAGCTGTGCGCTTGCAATTAATGCGAGG
>NAJN01000332.1:0-25754 GCA_005059845.1 Cryomyces minteri
AGCCCCGTCGCCATCATCTCAAAGCCACAACCGATCCCCTCATGCACCAGAGCCCGTCTTGTCACCAAAAAGACTCGACTGCAACGCCATCAAATCAGTCCGAGTAGCCGGCTCTCGCTCTAAGATGTCCCTCAAGTTCCCGAGCTCGAGCTCGCCAAGATTGGGCATAGCGAACAAGATCTGCGCGACTACGGGAGAGTCAGCAAAGGGGCCAAGGATGGGGAGGACGAGCGGGTTGGTGTGATGAGGAGGAGGTAGAGGTCCTCCTGGAGGTGGGAAGGGAGAGCTGAGGTGCTGCGGCGGCTGCTGCTGCTGCTGCTGCTGGGGTGGAGGTTGCGACTGTCCGTAGGGACTTCCGTACGTTGGCATGTACTCCGGGTTGACATTGTTGCTGCCCATGCTCGCGTCGACGGGCGTGAAGGGTGGGCCCTGTAGTGGGGTGGATGCCGAGATTGGGGGGCGGTGCTGAGGTCCTGGGGTGTGATTGTTGTCATGGTTGAAGGCTTGTGGCGCTACTGGGCTTCCGGCGGCAGATGGATGTCCGACTAGTTGCGCGTTCGCTCTACTTGACAACATGCCGCCTTTGACAACGAAGAACGCGAGTAGCATGCGACCTTGGCGCGGTGGAGATTCGATGACCGAATGTTCGAGCATCTCCAGCACGGGCGGCAGTCTACCCTCACCTCTCTCGACAGGCGCAATGTAGATGTCCTTGACCGCTTTGTTCGTGGGTTTGCTGACGGCATATCGGCCCTTGCCGAGGAAGTAGTCGCACAACTTGTCGAACTCCGCAACGTTGTCGTACGGTGATAGAGAAAGGACAGTGATGTCGCTATTCTTGCTCCAAGGTAGCGCACACAGGTACTCGTCTGCTTTGTCCTGCGCGATACGGCCTGAGATCTCGAGATCTTTCGGAAATAGCTGTGCCCAAGGAATCTCGCGGCTGAAGTCGCCGCCTGCTGCGAAGCGTGCCGATGCAGCGAATGAGGCTATACCCGGCATCGTCATCTGACCGTGCCAGATAACACCAGAATCGGTGCCTACGTCGGTTGGGGAGTAGACTTCGTCCTCGTCGTTAAGCATACGGTCTATATCGGCATCATCTACTTGCAGCTTTATTGGCTGATCGACAGCGACCGAGCTTTTGCGTCGAGGCGGCTGGCGCAGCAGACGTTGTTCGGCCACAGGTGACTGTACGCTAGACCAGACGTCCTTGATGTTGAAGGCTGATGACTGCTTTCGATCAAGTGTTGGAGGATGGGTGGTATCAATGGACAAGGGTCTCTCACCAGGGGTGCTCTCGGGCATATCGACTGCAGGGGGGCTGCCGTTCTCCATGTGTGATGTGACGTCTACGGTAGTGATCTCGGTGTCGTCCAGTGTCTCTCTGCGACGTACCGGTTCTGCTGGATATACGGTCTCACTGGATGCCTGATGTGCGTACTCGTCGTCGACAACCTCTTCGCCCTTATGTGTTCTGCGGATTCGCGGCTTGTCCTCTTCTTGGATCATCACCGCCTGTTTGTCGGCTTCCTCCTTCATAGCAGCCATCTTCTTCTGCAGCTCTTCACTGGCCATCTCATCTGACGACATGGTAGATAACTCGTCAGCCTTGAGCGAGCCAAGAAGCAGTCGGCGTAGCAAGACAGGGTTTTTCTTGATGTTGAACAGTATCATCTTGAAGTGCGTAGCGTAGGCTTCGGTGGGCTTGCTCGAGGTGCCGCAGTGGTTTTGGAACAACGAATACTCTATCAAGGCTGCGTAGTGCTTGCCCAGGGAGTCCGCTGTCTGTCCGTCTGGGATCCTGTATGAGCTGTGACGGTCAGCTTCGACCGCCCAAGTAGAAAGGGGTTGTGGTCAATACCTCTGCTCTGGTCCGGGTTGTTGACGTGAAGCAACGCGAATTTGCTCAGCCAGTGTCTTGACCAACGCATCTGCGACCTTCTTGCGCTCTTGTGGGAGGCTGTCGACGTCCACCAACGCCGTCTGCGTATCTGCATCTGGTGGTCCTCTAGAGCGTCCAAGTGCGGTCTCGTCACTAAGGCTTGATTTTCGTCGCTTCTGTGCCAGCTCTGAGGTTTCGCCGATGCTGGATATCCGCCGCTTCTGTCCGATCTCGCTGAGTTCGAGGAATGGCTTGTCTGGAGCCTCTCTACGGAACTCGGACATCGCCACCTTTGTTAAGAAATCGTAGGTTAGCATCTATGGTGTCGAGAGAACAGCATGTCGTTGTATGCGCACAGCATGTTGACGGGGTGGTGCCTACCTCATTTAGAGCTTCTCCCGATACTTCCTCTTTGAGGTTGCGCTTGTTGCTTCCATCTTGAGTCGTGCTGGATGGTGGAACAGGACTGGAGACGTCTTGGCTGCCTTCACTCTTCATTCCACTAGCTCTGCTTGGTCGTCCGCCTTTGCCTTTCTTCCCACTGCCCTTTCTCTTCCTCCGCTTCTGCTTCTCCGCCTCCTCTCGAGCTTGGATCCGCTCTTCCCAAGGCTTTTCGCCTCTCTTCATTGCGGCGACGAGTTCTACATGCTCCTCCGGTCTGCATTGCTCGCAGAAGTAATGATCAGGTTGTAGGTCCTCCTCCTCTGGCATGCCCATGCAGTCGTTGTGCTGCCACGCGTCACAAGCATCGCAACATATCATGCGCCTGCCGGACTCATCGTCGGTCGTTGCGCCACAGACGCAGCGAATGATCGAATCATCATCGTCGTCGTTGTCTTCGGATTGTGTGGGCTCGGCGGAGGCAGCTTTCTTCGAGGCGGAAGCTTTAGAATTGCCTTTCTTTGCAGGTTTGAGGGCAGGTGTTTGGGCATCAGAGGACTCGAGTTTTGCGTTTTGCCCTTTGGTCGCTCGGCCAGAACGACGAGGTTGTTCTTCTGCAGATCGGATGTCAGCGCTCGTCCTCTTGGCACCATGTGGTTATGCCATTCGATGCGTCTAAAACGTGCTCGAGTAGGCATGCAGATTTGATGTTGCTTACCAGACATGATGGTCGACGCCGGTTGGACACTTCACAGTCGGACAGCGGATGGCTTTGGGTTCAAACAATGCGATCTCAAAGGTTTCACGACTTGCTACTATAGATAGAAAGGACGCGTGCGATACAGAAGTGCCTGAGAGCCAGAGACGACAGCCAGAGCAGCTAGCTGATCTCGCCGTAATTCACTTCCAACCTCTGAGTCTCTGTGAGGCGAGAAGCGCACAGTGACAGTTCTGACAATCTCCCTTTGGAGCCACCGATGCGCGTCAGTTTCCTCAAAGCCAGAAGCTGAGACTTTGTCCTGGCCAAAGATCTGCACAGGCTGGTATGATGGGTGCGTAACAGAGACAGATGTCGCGGTTTGTCGGGTGCGAATGCGCGAACTTGCAATTGCGGCGAAAGAGGGTTGTCGTGAGCGCCAAGTTGATTTCGTCAGTGAGTCCCAACGACGACAGGCAGGCGCCTGAGTCAGCGCGAGAAGATCGATGCGGGCGCCGGTGTTGTCGTTGGATGCAGAGTCGTGTGGTGGAAGAGAAGGAAGCTCAAGTGAGGAGAAGAAGGCGCGAGCTGCATACCGCCGCGCTACAACAAGCGAATGCGCTAGCCAGTAAACGTGGCCACGCTGCTCAAGCCACACTTTAAGGCAGGGCTCAGTGGCAGCTTCCTCGAAACGTCCACATGTGAGAAGACACAGGACAACACAGCTTTTCGGCTGAGGAGAACACAGCTGCAAAATCGATCTAGAAGCGTCTCCCACACTGCAATCTCTTCGACAATCGCATGCAAAGTCTTTCATCATGGCAGACGTGCGCTCGCTCCTCCGCTCAGAGCGCGCTTCTCGACGTATAACCTACCCTCACGCTACCTATTCTAAATCAGGAGCTCTTGTGTGTTTAGTCTGTAACCTGCAGCTTAAGTCAGAGGTACTATGGGATCCGCATGTCAGATCCAGCCAACATACACAACGCCTACAGAGGGCACAAGACGGAGCTCCTGCGAAACCACTTACAGCTTCCGTTCCCACCAGCAAAAAGCGGAAAGCAGATGATAGGGAAGAGAGTGAAGGGAGAAAGAAAAGCAAAGCTGAGGAAGCGAAAGGACTACCCGCAGGCTTCTTCAGTGGGGACGCTGGAGGGAATGATGTGGAAGCAGACACCGACGTGCTGCAGCCCAGTGGCATGGAGGTGAATACACTGGAGACGCATGCTGAGCAGTCTGAGTCCGAACCATCTTCGGCAGTAGAACGAAAAGGCGCGGTGCCTTCCGACTTCTTTGATCCTGCGAACCCCCGATTACCTCCACCAACGCAGCAAGCAGTAGATGAAGAAGAGTGGGCGGCGTTCGAGCGCGACCTGGCTACACCTCCTCCAGAAGTCCCTACAATATCTGCCTTGAACGTTACAGCAACGATCCAAGCTGGGCCTATATCTGCTAAAGAACTCGCTGCGCAAGCAATAGAAGACTTAAGCACACAGCGTGGGCGCAGAGATGAAGAGCTTGTGGCCGAGAAAGAAGATGCTGCAGGGCACTTGGAAGAGGAGTTCGACGAAATGGAGGGACTGGAAGAGAGGGTCAGGAGGCTGAAGGAGAAGCGGGACGCTCTGAGGAAGAATAGAGAAGGTCCTGCTGCAGATGTGCTTGCCGTCGAGCCGTTCGTTACGGCGGCTGAACCTTTTGAAGAAATAGAAGAGAGCGACGATGAAGACTACGAGGATGAATGGAGCACCTGGAGATAGCAGGCCTAATGAACAACTAACCCGGTGTGTTGCCTGACAATGATTCCAAGATCCATCTGACGACGACTGAGTACCGGAATTGGACATTCCAACCGAAACAGATGCATTACGCGTCTCAGCTTGTGCCAGTGCTACTAGGGCGGCTCTTGGCAGACGAGGAGCAAATGCGTGATGGTCACCATAACGGGCCTCAAAAGCAAAGACGCTTTGTGCCAAAGACACAGAACTTCACGAAGCTCATTGCAAGGGCCATACCTCTCGCGCAGACGATTAAGCACGATCCCACTGTCGGAAGCTTTACTACACCATGTCCTGTCTGTTGAGCGGCACAACACAGACTGCTAGGCTCGCTGTCTCATGCACTGTGAACGCTACAGTCCCAGTTTAGCCATCCGGAGCAGACTTGCTAAGCAGGCGTCCGATGGTGATTCCCTGGGTCATACCCTCACGAAATTTGGGTTCTACGGGACGCAACCTCTACCCCGTGTGTAGCTTTCGTCGCGTCCATCATGTACCAAAGTGGCGGTCACAAGGTTGGCGTCAAAGACCTCGCCGCACTTTTGGGCCTGGATGTACTCCTCCTTAGTCGGTCGTGACGCCCTGTACACCCGAAGCCTAAAGCCTTTGGAACCATGAGAGCAGCCGAGCTTACGTAGTGATATTTGTATCATCGATGATCACGTGCTTTATGTCACTCCACCTGTTCCCTGTACCTCAATGATTGGGTGCGTGGCATTTTCAATCGCATCAGTTCGACGGTTTCTAGCAGATTTTTCCTTCAGTAAAACGCCCCTATGCCGGTCATCCCGTTCACTCTCTTCCAAATACGTCAATGGCACCAACCGCTCTGAACAACACTGTCAAACACTTCGATGTATTTGCTCCTTGCACTTCGCAGGAATTTGTACGATTGAGTATTTCATGTGGTGCCTCTGACCCCTTGCTTGAGTTTCGGTAGTCACCAAGCCCCATTCCTCAACTCGATGCGTACCTGATTTGCGGGTATCTAGGCGTGCGTCGAGCACTGGATAGAACAGACTGTGCATTCCCGGGGAGACAAGTTTTGCAAGATGCGACACATGGCATTCCAAAGTTTGATGTCAAGATCCGTTCCGCAGGCAAGGGTTAGGTCTCTTCGAAGCGGCGTTCTGTGTCACGCGTCTTTCCTCTATTTGGGCTTGGTATATATCGAGTTTCTATTCCTAAGCATATTCATGTTCCTTCTCCAGTTGTCCTCAAGAGCCTATAGCTTCATCCGTCACTTCCCATAAGGCACCATGTTCTTTCCCTTTTTTGTCACCACTGCTATTGCAGTCTTCATGTGTATAAGTGTCACCGCAAATCCTTCAACGGCGTTCCGAATACGAACTCAAAAGCCGGGCGCCACTCGAGCACCCAGCCCGAACAAATTGACATCAAATGTGCTTACCCTGACCAGGAAGCCGGGCAACCTTGCAAGTCAGCCGTATTTGAGAACAATGAGGGTGGGTAGACCGGTCGGTGGAGTGTATCAGAGGTTTCAGGTGAGTGGAGACGTTTTCGACACATCAGAGAGCACTCAACGCTAGAGATCCACCTGACACAATCGACGCCAGCCAGCGGGAGTCTGACGACGGATTCTTGTGGCACCTTGTTAGACAACATGTTACGGACGTGGTCAGAAGCCAGCGGAGATCGTCCACGCTTGAACATGCTCAGAGATTGTACTTGCTTCACTGAACGATCTCAAGCTGACTTCCAGGACAGTCCGCTGTAGATCCACTCGAAGCTGTCGCCGGAAGCTCAATCTTTCTTGCACACATCAGCTTTGTAGATCAGTTATTCGACGCCGTTGTGGACACCGGCAGCAGCGACACTTGGATCGCACAGACTGGGTTTGATTGTATCAACTCAGCAACAAACGCACTTCAGTCAGAGTCGTGTTGTGCGTTCGGCCCTACGTATGATATCTCGACCACTTTTGCTCAAGTCAGTCAAAGTTCACCTTGTGTCCTTCGGAATACGGTGCAGCGCAGCCACCCTGCGACCTGACTAATGCCCCGGTAGCTACCGAACGTAAACTTCAATACCTCTTACGCAGACGGCGAGTTCCTGAATGGCATTCTCGGTACAGAGACAGTCACTCTTGCTGGAATCGTGGTTCCCAACCAAGTAGTTGGGGTAGTTGATTACGCTGCGTGGTATGGCGATGGAAGCTCGAGCGGGTTGATCGGACTTGCATATCCTGTTTTGACCCACGCATTTCCTGGATCTGACCCTCAAGCGGACGTCGAAGGAACGCAGGTCGTGTACAGCCCAGTTATGACGAGGTCAGTATGCTTACTGTCCCAGTGCCGAACAAGCTGTACCCATGACGTTTCCGGTTCTTTTACTGACTCTTGGAGCAGCATGTCTCAGGAAGGTCTCGTCAACCCCATGTTCTCGCTAGCAATCAGCCGCGGTGTCTCCGAGGGCGGTCTATTGGCCATAGGCGGCTTGCCTTCAGTCCGCCACAGCTCATATTCCGCAAGCGTTCCGATCGAAGTCCTCACCATGCACCCGATCAATGGCTCTAACACTACGGGCGTAGCGGAGTATCAATTCTATACCATCAAGATTGGCGGTTACGCGTACAGGTCAGTCTCTTGTGTTGCTAGTCCGATGACGTGCATGGAGGATCTCAAGCTTTCGCCGAACGCCATCCCTGACTTTGGTGAAGCCTCACGGTTTCATTGGCTTCCGCTGGCACACTGATTTTGCGCAAGAAATTACAGAGGTTTCGCGTATTCACATGGAGGAGACGCTGAAGCAGGAATAACTGTCTAACTTCGTGCATAGTAACGACTCGAGCACGCAGTTTGTCAGCGGTCAAGTCCCCAATGGGCCCTCAAACCCGAAGAAGAGGCCAATGAAGGGCGTAGACACACACGTCATCGTCGACAGTGGCACGACACTGATCTACGTGCCCGAAGCCATCGCAGATGCAGTCAACGCGTCGTTCGATCCTCCAGCCCAGTACATCAGTGACCAGGGCGGATACGTCGTTCAGTGCAACGCAACTGCGCCGGTCTTCGGTATCAACATTAGCGGCAAGATCTTCTATATAAACCCATCCGATATGGTCCTCGACACTGGGGACGGGAAGTGCATTACGGGTGTCCAGGGGAATGGCGGTGGGCTTAATATTCTGGGCGACGTTTTCCTGAAGAACGTGCTTGCGGTGTTCGATATTGGGGCAAGCGAGATGAGATTCGCGGCTAGAGAGTACTACTAGGGTATACATGGCAGAGGCTACCTGCAGACACGTTTGTCGCAACATGCAAAACCAGTCAAGGGCCAGCCGACGACCCTCAGTATTCAAGGAGATTCAAATCGCGGTCCCAGGAGCCATTCAGTTGGACATCTTGGCATCGACCAATCGCTCCCGAACGCTACGATGAGACACATCGAGTGTTCCGGTTACTGCCCATCTACGCCAGGAACGAAGTAACCGGTGGCGGCGAGGTCGTGGACCTACGATTGGTGCAGCACTTCCATCTCTGCACGCCTTTAATAGACCGCCCCAACTTACACATTCGTCCCGCTCCACATCAGCCTTTCCATCCTCCCCATCAGCCATCATCGCATAGTCTGCCGGTTCTGGCGTACCGTCATGCCGTACCCCCACGAACAGCAGCGCCGGTTGCTGGAGTTCGTCAAGGCGACCGGCCGCGTGCTCGTCGATGGCACAGCGCGTTTTGTGATGAGCGGAACGGAGCTGATACTACAGAGAGTGACGCTGAACGAGAACTCGAAGTGCTGCCGTGCATGCGTGCTCGAACCCCCCTGTCTGCTCTGTTGACACGATTACAAGCATTTCCCGCTGCTGATCGCGCTTAAGAGTCCATGTTCACGAGAGCGCGTAGACAAGCCCGCTGCATTCAAGATCTGGATGGGAATGTGTGAGAACAGCAGAGACATCCTCTCTGAATGGCGGGACGGGATGGAGAAGCTAACTACGATTCTCCCTCCTCGATCACCACAACAACGCGAGTCACGCCACCGTCTACGTTGGTCTCGACGACTACGTGCCCTCCTGATCATGCCCTTATCCACAACCCCTTCCCCCCCTTCACTCATCTTTTGCACCCTTCCCCCTGAGTCTGGCTTTCAGCCTCTGCGCTAGAGCCCAAATCCGTCCCTTCAACGACACTAACCCATACCCCGGCGCCTCATCCGCAGCGACGAACCTGCGCACCAGGATGTTGAAGATACTGCCGAACGCGAGTGCCATGACCGTACTAGTCAAGATGATCACATTGTATGGCATGCTGAAGTCCGGAGTCGGCAGCGGCAATAGCAGCGAAGTCGTTCTTAGGTACTCAGACGCTCCCAGCAGAGACGATCCATTGCTGGAGGAGGAGGAGGAGGAGGAGGAGAGGAGACGTATAACAGCTGGCGCGACGTCGAAGCCTCTGTTCGCGTCAGGCGGGTACTCCGTGTACCTTAGTAGCGATTTCTCGAAGTCGTAGGTGAGCGTCAGCGTCGATGCTGGCGGGAGTTCG
The DNA here is from genome assembly GCA_005059845.1 of Cryomyces minteri. Taxonomy (NCBI): domain Eukaryota; kingdom Fungi; phylum Ascomycota; class Dothideomycetes; genus Cryomyces; species Cryomyces minteri. Next base: position 9,244 of record NAJN01000332.1, read on the forward strand.
AGGAGAAGCTCGAGGTGCGTGCCGCGGTGACGGTCAACGGCGGGGCGGTAGTACATTTGCTTGATTGGATCGGCGGTGTTGGGCGCCTGCTGCGGTTCGAGATACTGGTCGGGAAGGGGGGCTGTGGAGGAAGAGATAGTGGCACGCAGCGTGTGCAGGTAGGGCTTCATGAACCAGGGCAGCGACTCGAGATAGACGAAGCGGACGGGTGAGGTAAGCGAGGGGTTGGTCAAGATGGCGCGGACGCCGCCGCGCTCTTGGCCATGGCCGGTGATAGACCGGAAGGCGTGCAGGGAAGGGTGGGAGAGCGGGAGATTCGAAGAAAGATATTGTTCCGGGAGAATGAGGTCGAAGTCGAGATTCGCTACGAAAGGTATGTTAGTATGTGCATCATGGAGAATCGCAGTTTGATTGCAACAGCATACGTGATATCTTGTAACACCTGAGGTACCCATCCTCATGCTCTTTCTTGACGAGATCTGCTGCAGTACGCTCTTGTACCTCTCGTTCATGAGGCACGTTGATGCACACAGTCTCGGAGTCTCGGCCGTCCTCGGTAGTCAACGGGCAGGACCCCTTTAGCGGACGTCCAAACACCTTGTTCAGACTCCACGACATCTCAGAGGTCCTGTCAAGTGGGAAACAGCTGTCACCACCATGGTAAGGTTTCGAATTATCGCAGACGAGATCCTCCGTTGGTATCGGACGCGGCATGGGATTATCTAAAACTCATCAGCCCTCAGGCGAATCAACTTGGTGAAGAATCTCACACACCTCTGGGCCTCTTCGACCTCTCAATATCTAGCACCATGTCCACCGTCTGCTCTATTTGCAGTATGCACTCAGTCCCATCCTCTGGACATACTGGCTTGACATCAACTGCCATGGTTTGCCAGTTCGCATCGAATAATTTATGTCCATCGAGCAAGCTCGAGATGCCCGCTTTACCCTTACAAGGGAGCAGCTTCAGGAAAGGCGTGAGGTTCTCCGTGCAGACGACCTCGTGTGGCAGTGTGCCGTGCAACAGGTGAAGGTTACGCATCGAGGCATTCGAGTGAGTGCCTTCAGGCTCGAAAGTCATGACAGGTCGTATCGTTCTCGTAGAATCGATGAAGTTCAGAGAAGCACAGAAAAGGCCGGACAAGGCGTTGGTGAGCGTCAGCCACCGTGCATTCGCCCTACGGTAGCTTTCAGTATAGGTACAATGCTCCAACGAACATCCTAAGCTCACGCCTCTTCTGTGTCCGCCTCTACCCAAGCCCATAACTCCACACCCGTCCCTCCCTCACGTGCCCTGCCCCAAGGCCTTGCTCCCCAGTTCTCCGCGTCCCATCGCCCCAAGCTGAACCGCAAGTGGAGCTCTTTTGTGTGTGCATGCTGCAGTATCTGGCCCAACGAGCGCGGAAAGTATCTGAAGTTTTGCTGCTCGAACGAGGAGGAAGAAGCATTGCTGCGGAAGTTGAAGGAAGCGAGTAATGCGGACTGCGGGAGGGGACGGAGAAGGAGTCGCTCGTGGTAGTCTGATACAGAAGATGCAGCAGAGGCCTCAGCCCATGACACAAGGAGTAAGGACAGTGGGAGTAACAAGAAGACGAGCATAGCGGCCTTGCAGCCGGGGCTGGTGAATTCGAGTGGAAGTCTAGACTACATGCACAGAAGCATGAGGTTCGTGAGGCTGTTGATGATCGACGCTAGCGGCGGGAAAGCTGCCGCGGGAGAGCTTCGACTTTGGCGACAACGGCGGTTGGAAACAAATGCGCACTCACTTCGTCGCCATTGACCCAGAGACGCTGCACTGAGGCCAGCACGCCGAACCCCAGTGAAGCCAGAAAGAACACAGAGAGCCAACACTAGCGACAAGAAAGCTGCATCTGCACATCACACATCTGCAGCGCAAGGGCCGTCGCCATGGCTGCAGAACAGAGGAAACTGCTTGGTACCGCTCACGACTACGCCCCGAACAAGCACGTACTCTTGCTAACACACCCTTCCTAGAGCAGCTAATGGGCGAGCAGCTCATGGTCGCACCCGGCACCTCACGCGCACCCCAACTCTCCATCACCGACCCCAAGGTGTGCCGCTCCTATCTCGTCGGCACGTGTCCGCACGACCTGTTCACCAACACGAAGCAAGACATCGGCCCGTGTCCCAAAGTGCACAGCGAGGCGCTGAAGGCCGAGTACGAAGCCGCCGACGACGCGCAGAAGAAGCGGTGGAATTTCGAGTACGACTACATGCGCGACATGCAGAAGTACATCGACGACTGCAACCGCAGGATCGACACCGCCCAGAGGCGGCTGGAGAAGACGCCGGATGAGATCAGGCAGACAAACGCACTGGTGCGTGCCTCCTGAAGATTGCATGCGTGAAAGGGAAGCAGGCTGACAAGTCCATCCCAGCTCAAACAAATCAACGACCTCGCGCGCACGATCAACAACGGGCTCCAGGAGGTCTCCATCCTCGGAGAAGAAGGCAGCGTGGCGATCGGCGTGACCGAGTTCTTCAAGATCAAGCAAGCAAAGCAGACCAAAGATGACCGCGAGCGCGAGCTCAAAGCCCTCTCAGACACCTCCGGGCCCTCGGGCCATCAGAAATTACAAGTCTGCGACGTGTGCGGCGCGTACCTCAGCCGGCTCGACAACGATCGAAGATTGGCGGATCACTTCTACGGAAAGATGCATTTGGGCTACGCCCAGATGCGCAAGACGTGGGAACAGCTGCAGAAGGAGCTCAAGAGCAGGCCGCCGCCGCTGAGGGATGAGGCGGCGAACGGCCCCGGCGGGCCGAAGGGATACGACGATGGTGGGTACGGTGACAAGGGTTATGGCGGTAGAGGCGGGTTCCGGGGCGGTGGTGGTGGGTTTGGTGGAAGGGGAGGTGGGTTCAGGGGTAGAGGCGGGTTTGGGGCAAGATGGTAGATGGCTGCTATCTCGTCCTGCGGGCTTTGCATGTGGGCGGTTAGGCGTGGCGTCCGGTGTTCTTCGAAGCCGCATCAGCATTTGCTCAATCTTCACACTCGAAACGAAGTCATATCAAATTGCGGCTGAGCTTTTCTCAATCGGTCTTATCGTCTGTGTCGCCTGGCTACTCTCACTTCCACGACGCTTCGATCCCCGTCATGACAATGCACGTTCACCCTGTTCAACTAAACCACCCTTCTGAACGCTTTAATCCCAAACATTCGAAAACAGATCTTCGCTCCCCCCAAACCCTGGTGGCTTACTCCCCGCCCGCGGACTAACAGGCGCCGCACTGCTCCAACCGCCGAAGTCGTCGTCTTGGGTGATCTTCGGCTCCGCAGGTTTCGCGGGTGCCATGCTGCCCCAGCCGCCAAAATCACCCGCCGTAGACGTCTGAGCGGGCGGTGATCTGACGGACGATGTCGACATCTGTGGAGCAGGCGCTGGGGCGGGGTCGGGCGTGCTCCACGCATTGCTGGACGCCCAGGGGTCCATGTTCGAGAAGGTGCCTGACTGCGTTGGTGGAGGTTTCGGTTGTGCTTGTGGTGCGGGTGCTGAGAGATTGAAAGCGGAGTTGTTGCTGTATGAAGGTGCTGTCGCCTTAGCTGGCTGTGGAGCGGGAGGTGAAGCTTGACTAGCGAAGTCGAAGAGATCGCCCATCGAAGAGGTCGCTGCTGGGGCTGGCTTCATGGACGCGCGCATGGTAGACGAGGGTCCCGCACTGAAGTCTCCGAAGTCGCCAAACCCACTGGACATTTCCTGGATCGATGGTGCTTGAGGTTTTGGAGCTTGGGCACTAGTAGTGGATGTCGGTTTCGGGTTGCTGTTAAAGAAGCCTCCTCCGGTGCCGAAGGCGGATGAAGTCGACTGCTTTCGAGGTGAAGGAGTGTCTAGACCCGCAAACGGGGATGCTTTTGGAGCTTGCTGTTGAGCAGAAGGGGAGGACAAGCCTAGTCCGCCAAAGGCGTCATTCAGGCCACCGAACGAAGACTGCTGAGCTTGTTGTTGCAACGGAGATGGGAGGCCGCCGAAGGAGTTAGAAGACGTCCGTTGGTGCTGAGGAGGGGGCGGCGGCTTCGAAGCGTATAGAGAAAGGATCGATTGTTTGAGATCGGGTCTAGAATGCGTGCCCGAACCTACAGCTGAAGATGTTGCGCTCGAGGGCCTTGCAGGAGGTGCAGCCGCGGGACCGCCAAAGAAATCTAGTCCTAACAACGAATCGGCAGGCTTCGTCTGTTTTGGTGGAGCCGCGTCGCCCTTCGGCGGAGGTGGAGGAGCTCTGGATTGGATTGGTTCAGTCGTGTTTGGTCGTACGAATCGTGATGGAGGGTCATCCCCAAACAAGTCTGCGTTCTGATTCCGCCGGTTTAATTGTTGCGATGGTTGACTCGAAGCTGACGACGCCCGCTGCGATGCTGATCTCTCCAGTTTTGCCTTCTCTTGTACGACGTTGAGCGGCTGGCGTAGAGAGTGTCAGTTGGTGATCTGACTATGCCTCCCCCTCGAGAGGAGGCGACTCACCACATCGTCATCACCATCGACATCAAGCGTCGCAGGATCAGGTATGCCACCGTCCATCACCCACCGCTTCGAGTCGTACTTGGTCCGTATGAAATTTTCGATTTTACTGCTACAACGTCAGCACCAGCCATCTTTCTTTGAGCCTGGTGGGAGACGTACGACTCAGACGGCACATGCCCAGGGGCTAGCTTGGCTTCCCAATACCTGGCGACTTGTCAACGCTACTCCAGTGTGTCCGTCTTTGCGCAACTGACTTATTTGCCCTCGAGTTCCCCCACCTCAGCATGCTTTGTAGCTGTTCGTCCGTCCACGAGTCCAGATCCACGGATTTGACTCGACTGATGTGCGTTCCCATTCCCCGATGTATGCCAGAACACCTTTTCTCCAAATTAGTACGGCCAAGCTGGCGGTCTCAGGGGATGTAGATCCGTGTCCGACTGCGTACCGAATGCAGATGAAGATTCCCAGGTTCCAGCTCGCCCATCTTGGGTCTAATCAATGAACTTGTCAGCACGTCTGCCACACAATTATTCAACGGAGGATCCTACGCTTGTTCTTCTTGCAATCAGCGCAGCTTTTGTTGCCCTCAACTTTCACCAAGCTCTTCAGAGTCTGTTGATTCTGAGCTGCCCGATCCGCACCTGGGTTCGGACGCCGAGACATATTGACAGCTTTGTTATGCGTGGATAAGGGCGGTAGAGCCACGGCTACCTTGTGTCCAATCTAAGGGAGTTGAGGAGTACTGGACCAGAAGGAAAGAGTGAATATTTGAGGCGTTTCAGTGGCTTGCAGGCACTACACACGAGGGACAATGAAGATGTACAGCAGGGCGGAAACCTTGGCTAGACCGACGTCACGTGCGACCGTTCATGAGATCACATCCTTCAGTTTGAAGGCACTACACCGCAGTTTACAAGAGACAGAAGCTCAGAACCCATATTAAAAAAGTTGCCGATTTCATTATATTAGGTCAGTCTACCCTTGTCGAACCGTGAATGACACTACGCATCACGCATCTAGGGGTATAGGAAGGGAAGTCCGTCTAGGCGTGAGCCCGATGCTGTAGGGGAAACAAAGATGACCCGATACCCAGAGTCCTAGCCATCATCAGGACTACCCGGGACCCCTCACGCCAAAACACCGCTGCTATGCTTTTGAAGACCACCCTTGTTCTCACGGCTGTGTCCTTAGTAGCTCACCATAAGGTGTAGCCTCCGTCGATCAGCAGATTGCTGCCGGTCATGAAAGATGAACCGTCAGAGGCGAGGTAGACGGCGAGGTTGTTGAGGTCGTCAACCGCTCCAAACGCTTCTGTGGCGTGTTATCCACCCAGATACGCTTCTGCGCGTCGAGGGCGGGGACACGGTTGAGCGCGGTGTCCATGTAGCCTGGAGAGATGGAGTTGCAACGGATGCCGTGGCGGGACCACTCAGCGGCAAGCGACTTGCAGAGCTGAATCACAGCAGCCTTCGATGCGTTGTAGCAAGATTGCTCTTGCGGGTAGTTGACAACTGAGCCGGACATGGAGGCGATGAAGATTATTGAGCCACCATTTCGTAACTCGATCATCTTACGACCGCAGGCTTGCGCAAAAAGGAAGGAACCAGTGACGTTAATGTCGATAAGGCGGCGGAACTTCTCATGGTCGTAAGTCTCGGCTTTTATGTTGGAGCTGCGGAGGAATTAGCCATTATTGCTAGCAAGTCTGTGAAGATAGTGACTTACTCTGCGATTCCTGCTGCGTTGATCAGGACGTCTATCCTGCCGAAGTGATCCACAACATCCTGAACAGCTCCGCCGATTGCTGATCCATCACGGACGTCGACTTTGTAGAAGCGGACGTCCACGCCAGTCTGCTCAGACAGCTCTCTGGCAGACTTGTCGCCGAGTTCTTGTTGCACATCCATAATCGCAATGCCGGTCACGCCAGCTTCGCAGAGGGCCTGAGCCATGTTGTACCCTAGACCGCGACCACCACTGGTGAGGCATGTGTTAGCTGCCGGCAAGGTGAGAATATCGTCAGGTGCAATTTACCCAGTAACGACGGCGATCTTTCCACCCAGGGTGAACCTCTTCATAGTGGGTGTCAGTTTCTCTGCCACGGCTGGATCCAATGGGACCGCAGGGGTTTGTGCGTCGACGCCCGCGGGAGTAACGGGCTCAGTTGCAGAGACAGTGATCTGTTCCTGTGTTCTTTCGCCGCCGGAGTAGCTTGTGACGGAGACATGGCTCTCTTTGACCATCTCTGGGGGCCCGAAACGGCGAACGCTGGCACTGAAGGCGGCGCGGGAAATCGCAGGGGCGACGGCGCGCCTGGAAGCAGCTTGGAAGCTGCGAACGAGCGGGCGCGAGAACATCTTGTGGGGGGATTGGTATGTAGAGGAAGTTGGTGTGTGGTTTTGTTTTATGAATGATTGTTTGAAGAGGGTGAGGAATGGTCCAATCGAAGGAGAAGTAAGTGAGGTTCTTGATGGTATAAAAAGTCTGGGAGGTCCAGTCCACTTTTAAGCCGTGACGTGTCGCGCTAGTGACCGTTCGGTGAATTTGTGTTGAAGGGAAGGAGCGCCTGCCCCGTGAGAAGTCACGCGGATGATCGTGAGGTAAGGTAACAGATGCCACTGGGCCGTATATCGGATGCGTCGGAGAGTCTATAATCGCAAGGTGGGACTTCAGAGTCTTGATCAGATGGTGTGCTGTCGCTGATATCTGCTCCGGAGGCTGGGAGATGGTCGATGGTCTATGGTCTAGATACAACCGTGGCTCGAGCGGAGTCTAATGAGAAACAAAGAGCAAGTCTACGGACGCCACCAGAGAAAGACGGAGGAGCTGCTAAGGTGTTGGACGAGGTGAGAGATGAGATGTGAGGAAGACGCAGAGATTCGGGGCAAACCCAGCTTATAACCATCGTACACATGTCTACGTTATCTGTCACGTCTGTCTACTTTTCGCTATCCCGTCGTCTGTGCGTTTGTCCCTGCAGACTTTCAAAGATTGCTTCCGCGCAAACTTGTGGCACCGTAGCCTCTCCAAGACTGGCACCGGCGTGCGTGAATGCGCGATCATGGTAGGATGGTTCGAGAACCATTACTTTCTTTGGTAAGACAACAGCATCATCAAGCAGCAAAGTGGGACGGCGGCACATTCGTGGCCGGTCCATTCGCCCTGCAGCCCAAGAAGGATCGACGCCCGGCCAAAGTGCAGCGGGAGGCCAAGGATACCGCCTCAGCCCTATGCAAAGTCTATCGTCTAGGAGGCGGGCCCTGACGCTATCATCTCGGTCTCGTCGGAGTGCGAAGAACACGAGAGGCAGGTGAGGCGACGAGCTCCGATCAAGGGGACTAACGTTTGCTGTCCTGATCGTTCTTCGTTGTTCCCCGTCAAATGTCCAATTGTTCGTTCGTAGGGATGGTCGCTGACTGCGTACATGCTACCAGTAACGCACGCAAATACGAAGCATACGGTTTGCTATTCTTAGTGCGTCTTCCAATTGTCTTTCATCACCTAACAGCCGCAGTGAGAAGAATGTCACAGACGGCTTCTTTTTGCTATGCGAGATTTCGTTATCGTGCACATTGCATATTGTGGGTCGTCCGATAGGCGTGGGTAGTCCCTCCAAGCGGATGTCCGTTCCCTCATGGATCGATGGCAGCGTGCAGACCCTTTGAAGTCCATTCTGCCGTAGTAACTTCTTCGGGCAACTGAGCTTCCAGAAGTTTTGGGGATCCCGGTACCCGCAGCGAGCGGACAATCCCACCAAAATCCAGGTACCCAGTGCTTCAGCTGCCGCTTTGCTGGGTGTGGCTTGATGCTAACGGCTTAGACTGCCGCTCACTGCCGCTCACTCTTCGGACGAGGCGGACGAGGTATAAATGCACATCCGCCAGCCCCTCCGTTTTCAGCTATTTTGGAACCATCGCATTGTATGATTCTGGGCCTGTGGACAGTCTGCTCCTGCTCGCTCTCCTACTTCGCGGGGTTCTTGGCAGAGCCGTAGACGGAGCTAGAACTCCGTCTCGTGTTCTCAATAGGGAATGCTCAAGAACGTTGAGGACACAAAGCTCCATCTCATTTACAATTCCAGAATCCACGCTCGAGATCGCCATCGTCCGAACGGATACTTTCAAATGGCATCGGCCTTGCTGAACACGTAGCACTCACCTCACCACCAGATACTGTACTCTGAACTACTCATCAAATCACCCTCCGTAGACTCGCGATGACGTTGGGCCCCGCCTTCGATGCTCCCACTCTGGTCTGCAACGCTGCGCGTATTCGACCATGACTTACATAGGATATGTGGACAGCGGCAGGAAAGCACGATCAGGAAGGCGAACCGCGTTTGGATCACAGGAAGACCTGTTAAGGGAGTCAACGGCTACAGCATACTCGGCAAAGGGCTTCTCTTCGTTGACGATTGCGGCAGAACAAACGACATACATGGAAGTGCACGCTTGGCTTGACGCATAGGGCTGAGAGCCTCAAGATTCTACTCTATTCGAGCGATCTGAGTAACTTAGGATTGCGGGCTTTTACGGGCGGTAAGAGGTCGGCAATGCTGATCTGTATCGAAGATGGGTCTTTGACCTACCAATCGCCATGAGGGTTCTCGGTTTTGTGCGCCGGAACAATTTGTCTTGGAGGGAGTTTCCAGCAAGTGTCACACCCTTCGGGAGCGGCCTGTTCGAGCGGGCGGGGCGAGCTCTCTAAAAGAACACGACTTGTTAGAGAGGTGTTGGCTACGATATTTTAACCAACATATACCATGGCCATGTCCGACATACACCTGTCTTGCACGCGCTATATCTATCGGGTCTCATACTGGTCACTGTCTAGCCTTGGCATCATAGGGCGGGCGTGCTGTCTCCTTGTCATGCAGCCTTGTGAAGGTAGCGGCACATGTCGAAGACCTTGACAGAAGCTTGGTCACGGCTGGACTGACGTCTCTACGCCTGGTGACCAAGGACAATGTCTTTTTTCAACACATCCCCAAGTACGAACCTCCCTTGATGAAGACACGCGAGCAAACCTCTCCGTGCTCATTGGTCTTGGTATCAATGAAACTCGTAGGAATCTCCTCTTCATCGTCGGAATCCAAGCACAGCTTCAAGATCTCCGCTGTAGTATAAACAAGGCTCTCCAAGTACAGGTCCTCTGTCTCTCGGTGAGTCGCACAATGCTTCTCTCCGGGTTTCTCTTGACTTTCGTCGACTGATATCCTGACAGCGAGAAGAGACTGAACAGAGAGAGGCAAAGGAGGTGTGTTCCGGTCGACAAGTCTTGACGGTGTATCACCATGTCATCCTTTCTGCACTTCTGTCTGATCTCCGTCGTTTAGTACGCATAAAAATGTCATGCATTGCACGCAGATCGACTTGTTGGACTTCTCGTAACGACCGGTGGATGCTTGCTCCAACCCCAAGTGGCACACCAGGAACCGCACCAATATCCACCTCTGCTCCTACACCTGTCTCGCGACCATTACTGTGGTGGACGGTTGCCTCGAAGCTTTTCGCCACCTTGATGCCGCGACCATGTAGACGCGTTCACCTAAGCAACTCGATCACCACCCCGCTTTAACCTGAGGGGTTTTGGCTCATTTCACGACCTCCTCTAGTTCTGGATAGAAGCATGAAGTCTCCGTAGCTGTGGTTCGATATTCCTCCCGTGTTTCGCGGCCGTATGAGAGGCCGGCTTGTGGTCCACCAATTTCGAGGAATCGGGCCCACACTTCAATCCACCGCTTTCCTGACTCTCTTGGATGAGGGAGTACGGAGATTTGAAAGCTGTATAGAACTGAGGCTTCGTCGTTGAGTTAGCTCTGGATAGCACAGTGTCTGGCGTGAGGGGTCTCTGGTAATGTTACCTAAAGCTATAGGCACATCCGGACGAGAGGCGAAGTCTGGTGCAAGCAGGTTTGTCTTGTTCCGGTTTGGTAGGACTGCAAATGTCAAGAAGAACAGCTGTATCTAGCCGCAGAGAGTTCGCGTCTCGAGATCAGCAGCTATGATAAGGTCTGATGGTAGCTGCTTCAGATGACCTCACTAGAAGCTTCATCCTCCTTGTCCTTACATTGTCAAGATCCTAGTCTAAGCGACGACAAAGTGGGAACAAAGCAAGTCTGTGGGCTTATAGACAACAATGCTGAAGTTGTTGTCGTGGTGGTACTGACTGTCCACGTTTCCTTCTCCCCTTGTTGTATGAAAAAACAGGAGTTAGTCGGCAAGCCTCTAGACCACAAATTGTGCTTAATGTTGAACACGGTGCATTGTGGGTGCAGGCGAAGCATACAGAGATGGACTCAAACACCTCAGACTTGATCGTGACTGTATACACAAGAAATGCCAACGTGGACGGCTGGCATTAACCGTACATGTTCAGGAGCCCCTTCATGCCTCTGTTCAGTCGACACAGCTTTTACTTTTTGACCGGCAATGTCGCAAAGCTCGCCATTGCCTGCCTGTTGATTCCTGGTGACAACGGCTTTCCTTCGTCCGCCAGCTGGCTCAAGAGCTTGAAATAGTTTATATAAAACGCCGGAGTGAAAGTGTTGAAGAACCTTGCCTCGACATCGAAGGGGTTCGAGAAGGTATGCGGTGCTCTCACGCCAACGACCACGTAGTCTCCGGTCTTAGCATCGAGGTCGTCGGATCCGTGTCTGTGAAAGCGCACAGTACCCGGTGTCACAAGGAACGTCTCGTCGTGCATCTCGTGCCAGTGCAACGGCGGGCCCAACGTCCGTGGAGGTATGGTGAGTTCGGCCGCATCGATGCGGTTGTCTACAAGCAGGTTTAGCCCGCTTGGCCTCATACGGGTGATGATTGGGGTGCTGGGTACTAGTACATGCCAGTGTTGGAACCGTCCTCCATGATTCGGATTGTCATAGTACCCAAGGACAAGACGTCACCGGTCTTGGCAGGAACGAAGTTGATAGGGACGTTTGGTATTGGTTGCGACATGATGCCTGCTATCGACTTGAAGTTTACAAAAGTTGGGACAGGCGGCTGCGACTACGACTCAAGCTTCGAATGGGCTTCTCACCAAGTCGATCTCCTACGAGTGAGGGCTATTGCACTCAGTACTTTGAGTGCCATTCACCTCAATATATGAAACAGTGTATGGAGAGACAATTTCAGTGACGTTAAGTACCCTGAGCCGGTGTTCGGTCTTTTCAGATCGCGGTCTCGGACTCAAGAGCGTATAACACCACGAATGCAAGGTCAGTTGTGTACATGTTCCTTTCAGGCAAGTCACTAGCTCCTGGCCTGTTCAGCGTTCGTCGCGAGGTCTTGCTGCTACTGCCAGAAATCCTTCGTCTGCAGCGGTAAGGTTTCCGTTCTCCTCGTTCCATACAAAGCCCTCTTTCAACCATCTCCACTTCAGGTAGGCACGTAGTTCCTTGTCTAAAGGTACGACCCGCTTCCATTCTGGTTCAAAGTCCTCGCCGGTTGCTCCAGTCCCCAGCCAATCCTTCGCGAGGCCTCGCATCTCGTCACGGTGAAAGATGCGGAAGCTGTCAAGAGCATAAGGACCAACTCCTGGCAGGTGGCCTATCTCGTATGCGTCATCTTCACTCGCGGCGAGTGATGCCCTGGGATATCCTTTGCGACGATGTTGTCTTCCCGGCGTGGGAGGATCTTTATCCCAGCATATGCCAAGGGCGATGCAGCGGCTGGCGCGTATGTTATGCAGTCCGAGAGGTCGAAGCAACTCAGTGAGCTCTTCTAAGGAGGCTTTGGACAGACTCTTTGGATCGGGATATCTCTCGATTAGAGCAAGAAAGATAGGTCGTGCTTGCTTGCCATGAGTCTGGTTCCACAAGATCGCTTGTACCACAAGGAAGTATAGGTTGTGTGCAATGCTTTCCTGTATGAGGCCGAAAGTACTGGCTTGGGTGCTTGCAAAACGATGCCGGCTCTGCAGACTAGCACCGGCAGGTCTACGAATGCTGCGTGAGCACTTCCGCCCAACCCGGGGTTTTCTTGTAGGCTCATTGTCAGTCGAAGGTTCTGACTGCTGACGTTGTGCGGCCGGTGACACCGTGAGAGAACGAGTGACTCGTCGCGTAATGTAGCGAGGTCCATCTATCTCAGCAAGTTGCTTTTGGTCCATCACGACGGTAGCAGAACCTAGCAATATATTGAACACAATGATTGAGTCTTGAACCGGATGAGTTCGACTGAAGCGTCTATAACACATATACCGTCATGTCGATCAGTCCGTGCCTAATTTGGCTAGCGAGTTACCGCTGCTGGCAAGATTCAGCCTCGAATCGTGGCCACTGACCCTTTGCTTCCTAATGTTGTCCTTCGACACAACCAAGTACGAATCTGCGAGCCGTCTCGGAAACGTCTTGTATGCGTGTTCTCTACGTAGCATGGTCCCGCGCGCCTGTATCCAAGCGCACTCGAGCCGTGGCAGAACCTAAGGGATCTCGTAAGAGATCGGTTGAGCTTTAACCGGGCTCTGTTTTTATGATGACTCCGCGCCGATGATGTTTTCCCCACCGAGAAAGTCTGAAAGAGTTTGATAACTCATGTTCTTTCTTTTGTGTTCCATGAAACATGGGCGATTGATATTAAATGTCGAGAGCTCGGGCCTAGTCCTGCTCTCGATGAATTGTCTCTTCACATTCCACGAGCCGGCCAACGAACTGCGGAAACGACAACCCTCGCCGCGGGGTCACCCCTCATTCTCTATCCACAGCCCCTCAATGCAAGTATGTATGTCAGTCGAAAGTCTTGTGAACTTTTCGGTCTTTGATCATACAGAGGTTGACGCACTATGTCAGAATCCGGGTGCAATGCTTATATCACAGGTACACGTCTTCCAGGCACTGTAAAGTTGAGTAGAGTATCCAGTCTAAGACTTGCTACCAGGTGGTGCAAGCGGCATTGGCCGTGCAGTTGCTCAGATGCTCGTTGACAAAGGGTAGGCATAGTGCATCTACTCAATTTTAGTTTGTCTCTTACCGTCCTTTTCCCTCTCCTCATGCAGTCCACGTGTCCCTTACTCTCGGCCGTTGTTCCGTCATGCTTTTCTCACCTGTCATCCAGGGCCAAGGTGTTCATAGCCGACCGTGACCTCAAAGGTGCAGAAGCTTTCGCCGTTGAGCTCAACAAGAATGGAAGGGTTGCATTCGCTAGCCAGGTCGATGTCATGGACTGGGAACAACAGCTATCAGCTTTCAAGCACGCCGTTGATGAATTCGGTCGCATCGACTACGTGTACCCGATCGCGGGTATAGGCGAACGCGCCTGGCTACCGAACAACCCAAAGGCTAAGGAATTCGTTAAACCGGACCTCACGGTGCTTGATGCGGACCTGACAGGAGTGCTGTGAACTGTGAGTCTGGCGTTGCAGCAATTTAGACGTCAGGAGAAGTCGAAGCACGGGTTTCGCGGGAAAAGTACGTACAGTGCAGTGTTCACTCACCCTGTTGCTTAGGGTGCTACGGTATTTCGAACCGAAGATTGGATTGCTGATGAAAGCCCTTCATAGTTGGTTGCGTCGCTTCAGTCTGCGGCTTCTACTGTGTACCATCCCTTCCGATCTACACTGCCGCAAAACAGTAAGACACTGGTTTCCTAAAGTCATAAAGCACAGCTAATTCCAGCGACGCAGTGCAGTGAACGGGTTTGTCCGTTCATATGGCAAATACTTGCCCGAAGAAGGCATTACCATGAATGCGGTAAGCCCGAACGTGATCCGCACAAACATCTCGACGGGTGCATTCTACGACAGTCTCGACGAGCAGGGACTGCTAACCCCTATGGATGGACTCATCAAGGCGTTCGAGTCAATGTTGGGCTCGAGTGATGTCTCAGGAGAGATCTTCGAGGTTCCTCCGAAGGGTAGCTACAAGATTCGTGCGGCTTCAGAGTATCTTGACGAGCCTAGCGAGAGATTGTGCCAGTTGTTGGAACGTCGCAGTCATCATCTGCATGAGCCGAAATAGGAGATTTGTATATAGTAGTAGTGGATCCGAGTTTCGAGATACCTTGTCCATCAATGATTGATCAGAACCAATCTCAGTCTTGGTCTCCAGGGGTTTCTGTGGAAAATTGCCCTCCAGGCAGACCAGTGAGATTGAACTACACCACTGCTCAAGTTTCTGCCAGGCCTCTGACCTATCAGCCTTCCATGTGCAGCGTTGTAACACTAAGAGAAGCAGGTCTTGGCAACCGATATTCACATCTGCTCTTAGCGGTGTTGCAGCTTCCGAAAACTTCAATCTCAGGGACCACCACGGCCAACTGGGACTTACGATACCCAGGCCGACACTAAGAGTTTGAGATGGCTCCGCCTGTACAAGAATGGCACCGGACCACCGACGACAAATCCTACTTGATCTCAACATCACGCACGCAGCTCGACCCAAGCTTCATCAACACGGCGCTTGGAGCCGAAGAGATGTACTGGGCAAAGCCGCTTTCCCCACCAAGCCTTCAGACACTGCTTGACAACTCACTCACTCTCGGTCTCTACATAATCTCTCCCGCCCTGCCTCCGTCGCGTTCCAACTCCTCGCCCTCATCCCCACGCACGCCTTCTCCAACCCTAAACCCAACCCCAGACGGCGCAGAAGAGCTGCAGCAAATCGGTATGGCGCGGTTCATCACCGATTTTGTCTCTACAGCGTACCTGACGGACGTCTACGTGCTGCCGGCGCATCGAGGTGGTGGGTTGGGGAAGTGGCTCGTAGCGTGTTGTAGGGATGTTATCGAGAGCCTGCCGGATCTGAGGAGGGCGATGTTGATGGCTAGTCCTGGAGCGGGTGAACGATTTTATGAGAAGGCGCTGGGGATGAAGGCTATTGATCAGAAGGTGGAACATGTTGTGCCAATGAGCAGACGGAGGGAACTCTGATGTCTTTGAGTACTTAAGGTATCACCAGGGAGAGCGCGAGATTCAAGGCAATCCGCGCACAAAATTGAGTGCAGCAGGGGCTCTCCGCATCATTGTGTTGGTATCATAGGCCATATTTGAGAATAGAGGCACCCATATCTTAGGTTGTAGGCGCACACCTCCGTGACCCTCTCTCTTCTGTAGAGCAACTGATAGACTACTCCAATGTCGCTTTGGTGTCGCTAGGACTACATACTCGATGACCAGGCCATGTCAGCTATCACAGCTGGTATGGGATGCTATCTGGGCCTCTAAGATCCCATCGGAGTACTTGACATGCAACAGATGCTGGCAAAGTCACGCAATCATGTGCCTAGAACTCTTGGACGCTTGATGTCCCCCTGTGATCGAGTGTTAGCTATTGACTGGGCACAGTTGATCGACATCGATATCTGAGATGGTGATATTTCCACCGTTGCCCCATCAACGCCGAGCGACAACAAAACTCGACACCCAGAACCTGGAACCCTGTCGTGTAACAGGGATCAGAGGCAAGAGCTCTTGGAGCTCGACGCCCATAATGCATTACATTCCACAGTCCGAGTCGCAAGAAACCCTCATCAATGTCACACGCACCACAACCTATCGCATGCCTCGCAACCGCTCCTCGCCCACCCGCCGCTCCTACCGCCGCACCGCCCACCGCTCCACTGACAGTGGCAGCGAGCTGCTTCCCCGCCGTCCAGCTCAAACGTACCGCCGCTACAGCTACAGCCGCGATCCGTCTCCCGTCCGCTCACCCAGTCCGAGTCCGAGTCCCAGCCCGACAAAACAGCGTCCGAAGCGGGTGCCGAAGTCGAGAGCACCCTCGGAGTCAGATGTTGCGACTAGCAAGGCGAGCAGTAATGCGCTGTCGGCGGACGCCTTAGCGAAGCTCGACGCGCTGAACCACGATGTTGGATGGGCCGCTTTTGGGGATGGGGGAGGTAAGGCAGCGAAGGAGAAAGAGCGTCGTAGGCAGTACGAGTACGAATATGACGAGGTTTATCGAGCTACAAGGGAGACAGATTGGGAAGACGAGAGACCGCGACGGTGTAGGGAAGGGGACAGGGAAAGAGACGGGAAAGAAAGGAGACGGAGAAGAAGTCGTGGCGAACACCATCAACATCGGAAAAAGAGAAGAGT
>NAJN01000333.1:0-25737 GCA_005059845.1 Cryomyces minteri
GGCTCGGTAGGTTCGGATCGTGCACCCTAGGGCTCCGTCTCTCGAATGTGCCGGGCCGATTCTGCGCGTCGTGTCTGTCCACAAAGCTGCACTCGGCGGTCCCACTGCGGGAGGTGGCTCTTACGCTATAGGTACGCGGATGTCCAACATGAAGATCAAACAGGCCGCAACTGTCTGCTCGGGTTGCGAGCTGAAGCTGGGGTTGAGGTGTACTTTAGATAATCTGTCGTTTCTTGACCCCGAGTCGTATACTCCATCCACTCCATCATGACTGTCGCAAAAGCGGTCCAGAATGGTGACAGCACAGCGTCGAAATACTCGATGCAAGATGAGACTCGGAACGCGCTTTCACATCTCCTCAAACTTGCGAAATCTCAGATACCCGCAAAATTGGAACAGATCATAAGCGGCGTCAAGTTCGCCACTTCCAACACCGGCAGCCCTTACTTTCCGTGTCCTTTCAAAGAGACCGAAGCGATATCCGCACTGAAAGCCGTTGAAGCGGGTGTTGCAGCGGGCATCCTCAATCTTCAAAATGAAGGGAGGTCCAGAGAGATCACGGTCAACCTCGAAAAGGCTTCGTGCTTTCTGTTTTCTGCATACGTCTCGACTGTGGGCGGCATGAACAAGTCTCATCCGGACGTCAAGTCCAAACTCAAAAGTATGAACTCTATCCATAAAGCAGTTTGACAGCATCTGACCACCTGCAGATACCGATTTGTTGGATGCTCAGTCAATACAATATCGGCGACTGTCCGCCAACCTTTATGAAACACGGAGACCCGGCGAGTATTTTCATATCCATGGATCACTCGAAGCGACGACCACGCTCAACATGATTGGACTCGACGGCTATCGTCCAGACATGACGGACTATCATGAATGCATCGACCTCATCGAAAGTCACGTGAAGCAGTTCACGGCTGCTGAGCTAGAAGAGATGAATGCAGCTAGAAGACAGGCTGGTGTAACGTGTATGAAATGGGAGGACTTCAAGCAGACCAGCCATGTATGTCCCACTATGTCACATATAAGTAGACCGATCTGACCTTGTACTCCAGGGACAAGCTCTCCTTCAGGAGCCGCCATGGCGACTACAGACTTTGGAATCTGCTTCGCCGCCGGCACCATTTCCGTTTGCTCGTTCACACATATCGAAACCCCAGATACTTGCAGGTATCAAAGTACTCGAGCTGTGTAGAATCATAGCCGGCCCTTCCATAGGACGGGGTCTAGCCGAGTACGGAGCGGACGTCCTCAAAGTGATCTCCCCCCATCTTAGCGACGTGCCCTTCTTCCAAGTCGACGGCAACGTCGGCAAGCACGCCTCAGACCTCGATCTCAAGTCCCCCAAAGACCGCCAGATCTTTGAAGAGCTGCTCCAATCCGCAGACGTTGTCCTCGACGGTTACAGGCCCGGATCCCTCGAGCGTCTAGGGTACGGACCGAAGCAGATTGTTGAACTAACCAAGCACCGCAACCGCGGCATCGTCTACGTCGCAGAAGACTGCTTTGGTCACGTCGGCGAGTGGGCAGGCCGGCCGGGTTGGCAGCAGATCGCCGACTGCGTCACTGGCATCGCGTGGGCACAAGGCCAGAGTATGGGCCTCGACGAGCCGGTCATCCCTCCTTTCCCGATGAGCGACTATGGCACCGGCTGCATCGGGACTATAGCGGCCCTCGTGGGTCTGTACAAGCGCGCCAAGATCGGCGGCTCGTATTTCGGCACGACCTCGCTGTGTCAGTACGACATCTTCCTGCTGCAGCTCGGCCTCTACCCGGACGAGATCGTGCAAGAGCTCAGAGGAACGCACGACCCGGACTTCTACGAACTCCGACACCACGACTCCGTCGATGAGGTGGGCAAGCGAGCGCTGAAGACCATGCGCCGTGTGCACCCGGAGCTGTTTGAAGAGGAGTACTTCCACGAGAGCTACAGCAGGGGGTTCGACGCGCCTGTCAAGTACCTCAGGCCGGTGGTGGAGATCGAAGGCACGTGGAATGGGTTTGTCAGGAGCTCGAGGCCGAACGGATTCGACCCGCCGACGTGGAAGAACTGGGAGGTCGATCAGGATATGGTGAAAGACGCGTAAACTATAGTCATTTTGGCGGCGCAAAATCTCGTTTCGGGGGCGCGCAGAGGGGGTCCTTCGGCTCGAATACAAGTTAATATTATCTGAGAATCTGACTGAGGGCTGAGTCGCTTCGGGAACACACATTGAATCACGCGCTTTCCAAGAAACTCTGTTCTCCTGGATCTATATCAAGTATTGCTCGAGCCACCTCTCGCAAATCAATATCTCGATCCGATCAGGTGCGAGCGCCCGGACCTTGAACTCCTCTACATATCTATGCTGAGTGCGAACTTGCAGCATCTCAGTAACTCATCAGCTGCGAAGGACAAGGCTTGGCGATTGGTCTCTTGAAGTTCTAAGACCGACCGAGTATCGATCGAAGCTCGCTTACCTTATGCATGACCTTACTGATTCCGAGAACTTGTTAACTGGACGTGGACAGCAAGCTGTAGACTAATGTACTGTTTTGACCTCCAGTATACAAGGCTTATGTCCGACCAGCAAGTGCCGATCTCCCAGACCCTGTGGGCATGCGCCCTGACTCGAGGAAGTCGACGCCTGAGCCTGCAACAGCGTCGGGATAGGGGCGGGCCGGCAGTTGGATGTTGGAGAAGTTCCGCCGCTTGCTCTGGCTGCGTTGCGAGGTAGAGGGATCCTTGCATTGCTTGCTGATGCTGCGAGTACTGGTGAGACCTACAGAAAGACATGGTGCAGCCGGGCACTGCAGCGATTGCGGATTGACTGAAGCAGGAGACGCCAAGAACACGGCGAAGACGTGCCCATCGACGTTCGTCCTCTGTGCCCCACGCGGCGGAAAACCTCCGCCGACGCAAAGCGCTGTAGATAAGATGGGGAGTACGTTCTGTGGGGCAGCTTTCAGAGCCTCCATCGGTCTGCATCAGCTCCACTACCTTACAGCCGCTCCGAATCCCAACTGCCGCTCCCTCACGAGTCTGATTCCAAACATGCTCGAGGCCCGCAGTAGCTGCCGTTGCCGATCCTCTGCAACTGTGTCGCTACGCCCTCGAAGCGGACATGTATATCCAGGGCGTGTCTCCCGCCAAGCTGGCAGCGTACCACTCCGCTGTCTCCTCGAAGCACTCGACAAGTCTCCACCATGCTGATCAACGAGATTCTGGCCTTCCTGGTCGCCTACTGGCCTGTTGTTCTCGTTGCTTCGTCCATTGCATATCTCCTGCGCAATAGATATAATCGTGGCCTGAACAAGTATCCCGGACACCCTCTCGCCGCCTACACAGACTGGTGGCGCTTCTCCGACGTCCTTGGTCGACGAGCACAGCATACGCACATTGAGCTGCACCGGAAATATGGAGACATTGTGCGGCTGGGGCCGAATGTTCTCTCTTTCGCAGATCCGCGGGCCATCAAGGTGATATATGGGTTGAACAAGGGGATGACGAAGGTTCGTGGGCGCGTCAGACAAGACTGAAGGGGCTAGGGGAACAACGGACTGATAGTTTGGACAAACAGTCAGACTTCTATCCCGTCCAGCAAGCCGTCTCCAAAGGCCGACGTCTACAATCCCTTTTCAGCACCGTCGACGAAGACTATCACGCCAAATACCGCCGTTGTGTCAACAGCGCGTTCTCCATGTCTTCCCTCGTCTCCTACGAGCCCCTGGTCGACAATACCACCGTGACTTTCCTCGAGCAGACCCAGAAGCTGTTTTGCAACACGGGCAAGAGCTGCAATTTCTCCGAGTGGTTGCAGTTCTTCGCCTTTGATGTTATCGGAGAGCTGACCTGGAGCAAGCCGCTAGGTTTCATAGAGAAGCACGAGGATGTTGACGGCATTGTTGCATTCTTGGGAAAATTTCTGAGCTATGCAGGACCTGTGAGTTGTGATTCACCCATGAATGGTCTGTTGCGCAGTAAACAGGGGCGACGTTGCTGACGCACTTTAATGACTAGATTGGTCAAATGCCCTTCCTCGACCTGCTCCTCGAAAAAAACTGGATCAAGCTATCGCTTGAGCGGTGGGGCTTCACGAAGACCGTGTTCCCCGTCACGAAATTCGCCCTAGACCGCTCAGCCGAGCGCTACAGCGAGATGCAGAAGATCAAAGAAGGCGGCCTCGTGGACGAGAGCAGCGGGCGCGGCGTCGACCTGCTCAGCAAATTCACGCAAGCGCAACACGCGCATCCGGACTTTATGACTGACACGCAAGTACTGACGTCCACCATCAGCATGGTCTTCGCCGGCTCCGAAACGACCGCCATCAGCCTGAGCAGCGTCTTCTATCACCTGCTCAAGCACCCGCGCGTGTATCAGAAGCTGATGCAGGAGCTGGAAGATGGCACCCGCAATGGCACTATCGAGGACCGCCCCAATGGCGCCGTCAGCTGGGCTGAGAGCCAGAAACTCCCCTATCTCGACGCCGTCATCCAGGAGTCCTTCCGCATGCACCCGGCTGCCGGCCTCATCCTCGAGCGCATAGTCCCGCCGCAGGGCATCGACATCTGCGGCGAGCACATCCCCGGGGGCACCATCGTCGGCTGCAACGCTTGGGTGCTGCACCGCCGGCCCGAGATCTTCGGCGCCGACGTCGACGCATTCAGGCCTGAGCGGTGGACGGACGCCCCGCCGGCTCAGCTCAAGGAGATGAAGGCGACGATGTTCCAGTTCGGCGCGGGCGCCCGAACGTGCATTGGCAAGAACATCAGCTTGCTGGAGGTGTACAAACTGGTGCCGAGTTTTCTCAGGCGCTTCGAGGTACGTCTTCTCTCCCGCTTGACTCGGCCCTCAACACGTGCAGGGCTTTCGATCAGCGCCGCTTACCACCATGCCCGCGCGTGCAGGTCCGACTGGAGAACCCAGACCGCGAGTGGAAGACGCACAACGCGTGGTTCGTGCGCCAGCTGGACTTCAACACGACCTTCCGGCCGAGGCCGTTGCGTGCGACTGTATGACCGGAGTCGTAGAACCTGGGAGTTAGGTAACTAGCGGCCGAACACAGGATACGCGTCTGTGTAACACATCTCCCGCTGTTTCTGGAAAGCGCGTTGTTTGGTTATGGGAGAAATCACGGACATGTTGAAGGTAACGACTGAACGACCACCCCATAATGTATATAGTAGATTGGCGAAAGCACACGTAGACTCCGGACACTGCGATTGGATTGCCGCATACTGCTGTGGGCTGTGTGTGTGTGTGTGTGTGTGAGAGAGAGAGAGAGAGGGAGGGAGAGAGAGATAGAGAAAGCGCGATATTGAAAGCCCTGGAACTATGGAACGGACAGAGCCTCCACGCCCTTCTTCTGCGCAACCCTGTGCTATCTCACAGTGAGATCTGGGCAAGTTGCGGGTGTGAATTGCAGGTTCGGATTGATGGGAAAACGCCATTGTGCATGTCAGAGCTTCGGTCCCTGCTCCATGGTCTTTTGGTTCGAACGACGCCCACGGATGCAGCGTCCCAAGTTGTGCAAACGCCGTCCACATGTACCGCCAAACCCACGTACCGCAACGCCCGTGGCCCGCAGAACGCTCTTCGTAACCCCGCCCTCTCAGCAGTCCAGCTCAACCCGCCTCGCCCACGATCCCCATCCTCCCTCAGCTACTCCTTGCCCAATCGCCTCCAAACATCCTCCTCAATCCGACTCGCCCTCTTCCCCGCCGCGCTCGTCCACTTCTTGACCTCCTCCCACGCGCCCGCCACCCCCTCTCCCACCTCCGTCCCGCCTCCCACCCCGGCCAGGTCGAAAGGATGCGAGTTTGAGCGCTGGTGCGCGGCTTCTAGAGAGGCGCGCTGCGCCGATGTGCCGTCGGCGGCGTAGGGGTTCTGCTGGTAGCCGGGCGGGTGGTTGAGAGATGTCGATGTCGGTTGGGCGGCAGGTGGGAGGGGCACGGGGCCGAGATTGAGGGTTGTCGGGTGCTGCGAGGAGGCTGTTGCGCCTGTGCCTGTGGTCGTGGAGTGGGTTGGCAGGGAGGCGGGCGTAGGCGGCGGCAGGCCGAACTGCGGCGGCATGGTCGTCGGTGGTGCATGTGCTACGGATGCACTGGGGATATCGCTGGGCTGAGGGGGCGGTGGCAGCGGTGAAGGTGAGGATGCGCTGGGGACGTAGAAGGCGGAGGATGTGGAAGGAGGCAGAGGCACGGCGCCCGGCTGGGGAGGAGGAGGGCCGTCCAGAGAGGGCTGCGTCCGCGTTGGTGTCGGCGGTGGTGGACGCGCTGATGGCTGTGGGAGTGAGGGTGTTGCGACGCCGGTGGGAGCTGGAACTGCGGCTGCTCCTGGTGCGGCGGCTGGGTAGGAGGTGTTTGGTGCAGCTGTTTGTGGTGTGATGCCGTCGGGTTTGGCGGCGATGATGGGGGCGTCACTGTACACTGGTATTGGAGGCATGACGGAGCTGTGCAAGAGAGGTCGCTTCGTGGTGCGAGAGGATGTTGTGGAGGGAGAAGGTGATTCAACACGGGAGCTCAAGGCAGGGGAGAGCTCCTTATATCGATCATTGAGCTGCTGCCTGTGGAATGCAAATGACGTCCCTTGCATTGCGGCTCATTCGCGGCCGGTCCCTGAATTCACCTTCACCACCCTGTCTTCAGGCTACACTCAAGTCTCACACCCCATCTCACCTATGCAAGAAGCTCAGGTCCACCATCCTCCCAATGAAGCTCCTCTACTACTGCCTCGCATTCGCCCTACCCGCCCTCTCCGCCTCCACCGACGACGATTCCAAGAAGGCCAAGACGGCGCATAAGCCCTGCACCATCAAATCCCCAACATCCGGCGCCTTCTTCGATCTCACGCCCATATCAGTAGTCCTGCCCGAGGAAGGGAGGAAAGCACACAAAGACGACCGGACAGAGAGCTGGCATGCGCGAGGATACGACTACCCTGCGAACTTCACCGTCAACTTCTGTGCGCCGGTGGTGGAGGACGTGAAGGATGTTGTTGGAGTGGATGAGAGGTTGTGGAGGAATGTCAGCGCGTTTTATGAGATGGGTGGGAGGACGTACAGCATAGGGTAGGACAATCCGTCGCAGTAAAACCAAAGCGATGGTCTGAGGACCACATACTCTGTCCATGGCTGTAGGCTGCAGCGCACCGCACTTCTAGGCCGAGAGCAGAATGTTGCGCCATCACACCTTTCATAAAGATAGAAAACTGACAGCCGCACTTTCGCAGACAGCAAAACAGCGAGCCAGTCTTCCGCGGTCGAAAGCTGATACTCAACTACACCGACGGCTCGCCCTGCACGTCGACCTCGTCCCACTTCACCTACTCGCAGCGCTCCACCCGCCCCTCTCTCCAATCCCGCGAGATTATCGGCGGCGACAAAGGCGACAAGCACCGCGGTCACGACGACGACGACGACGAAAAGAAGCAAAAGGGCCGGCCCGGCAAGAACGCCAACGTGCGGAGGAAAAGCACGATCATCAGTCTGCTGTGCGAGCGCGATCCCCTGTCGCCGCTCGCCACTGTCGCTTTTGTAGCTTCCAGCCCCGACGAGTGCACGTACTTCTTTGAGGCGCGCACGTCCGCTGCGTGTGGCGGTATCGAAGCCGCGCGACAGCAGCTCGGGCCCGGTGGGGTCTTTGGAGTGATGTGAGCCAAGTCCTTATGCGTGAGAAGAGTCCGGGGGAAAAAGCAGCTGACAACTGGCGTGCATTAGCTTCCTCATCTTCGTTCTCGTCTACATTGTCGGCGGCTGCGTCTACCAGCGCACCGTCATGCACCAGCGCGGGTGGCGGCAGCTGCCCAACTACAGCATGTGGGCCGGCATCGGGGGATTCATCAAAGTGCGTATCCGTCGCTCGTACACACGACTTCCTAATTCCCCTTTCCCAATCCCACATCCGTCCCGTTCCACCACCCAAACCACCTTCCCCCTCAGCACACTCCCAGCTAACCCCCCCTTTCCTCGTCACAGGACATCTTCATCATCCTGACCTCCTCCTGCACACGCCTGCTCCCCTCGCGCCGCGGCTACGCCCGCCTCTCCCCCAACGGCAGCGGCAGCGGCTTCGGACAGACGAACGCGCCGCCGCATCGCGGCCGCCAGGGTTCGCAAGACTCGGAGTCGGAGAACAGACTCATCGATCAGCTGGACGAGGAGTGGGATGACTAGGTGGGGTGGTGTGATGTGTTGGGACCAGACTGCGCGTGAGAAAGGAGGGGCATGGCTGGGTGGTGGGGATGTGCTAGAGGGTGTCGTCGGTGGTGGTGGTAGGATCCAACAGGCGGCAAACGGTTGGGCTGCAGGCCTCGAAGGCGCTTTTGCGGCAAAGAAGAGAGCAGGGGAATCAACTCACATAGAGACCCGAAGCCTTCACGCATCCCACGCCTTTCTTTTCGATACCCCCCCCCCTCCCCCGCTCTGTGCAGCCAACCCCCTCAGCGCCCGCACCCACCCTTGCCATCAAACCCCTGGCCCAACCTCGCCCCACAGCCGCCGAACGGCTTTTCCAATCCCATCTCCGCGGCACCCACGCTGTCGGCGCCATCCTCAGAGACCCGGACACGGACGGGGGTCGCCGAGCCAATGTGCACCCCGATGTAGGACGGGATGCAGGCCAGGTCTGCGGCTGCAGAGGGGCGGGGGAAGCAGCTTGGTTGGTGCAACAAGCTGGACAGTCCAGACAATCTAGAAAGTGGTGGAGAAGAGAGGGGAAACGTAGGGACTGTGCAGAGTGTCGTTTGTGTGTGTGGGAGGCAAAGTCATCGGTGTTCTTCGAAAAGTATAGAGAGAGAGAGAGAGAGAGAGGGAGGGAGGGAGGGGAGAGCCCTCTCTGACGTAGCAGCCAAGAACGTAGTCCTGGATTTCCATTCCCTGGTGACAGTCGCGGCTCTTCCTCCTGGCTCCCCATATCCCCTTCGTCCAAGCCGTGTCTGCGCAAATCAACAAATGCCCACCGACCGAACGTTGCATGCAGGCCAGTGACGGTGGGAGAGCCCTTCTACAAGCCAACAAAGACACGGAAATCCAACTCCAAAAGCAGAAACGCAAGCAGGCTTTGAATGTGTACTCGACCCCTGGACCTCACCTATATCCACCCGCCCTTCTTCCTCTCCCTCTCCCTCTCCTTCTCCCCGCCCCCGTCCTTCTTTCCCTCCCACCACGCCAGGTTCTTCCACCGCTCACTTTTCTTCCTAGTCGGCTTCTTGAACTCGAATCTGCTCCGCTCCAACTTCTCCCTGAACGTCAACGGTCCCGCATCCTCGTTCCCGTGCCCGCTCTCGTACTCGTGGTTGCTGTTGCTATTGCTGTTGCCGCGATGGTGTCCCAGCGCGCTGTGCGTGACCCGCAACTTGCTCGCCTGGCTTTTGCTTGTCTTGCCGCTGCGCTTGCTGAGCCCGCTCTCGAAACTGCGCATCGTTCGCAGCCGGCGCCGCACCTCCTCCACGTTCGCGTCCGCGCCGTCGAAGAAGACGCGGCCTTTGCGATTCGAGGGCGGCGTGTGGTACTGATACTCAACCGCAAATCCACTACCGCCGACGCCGATGCCGCTGAGGCCACCGCTGGGCACTTTGCGGATGGTCATTTTGCCCTTACGCGGCGACGCGTCGAGCATGTAGCCCAGTTGCTGCATCTCGTCGGCTTCGGCACGCATACGCTCGAGAGACTGCAGGCGCGGGGCGGCGAAGGCACGACCTTGGACGCTGTGGGATTGCGAGGGTTGGCGGCGGATTTGGTGCGAGGTGCGGGTGGAGGGGGAGTGAGGTTGCGTGGCAGCGTGAGAGAGGAGGGTGTGCGAGCGCTTTTCTTCTATGGCTGCGGCGACTTGCGCGACGGAATTGGGGACGACGTCGAGGGAGTTCTGGCGAGAGGATGTCAACGTTGGTGAAGCTGGTGAAGAGGGCGGAGGTGAGAAACAAGCCTTACCATGTGTATCAGTATGATAGGTAGTTGAACCGCGAGTATCTTCCTGCAATGTGTTAGGGCCTGGATTCGATCTGAGCAGGTTGCTTGAGCTTACGTATGGGAAGTGCTGAGGACTATGTTGAGGAAATACCGGACTTCAAAGTATTTGCCTGCGCTTGGGTTAGTATCGCGCATGCAACGCAGAAGGGATCGTGGATCCGGCCTACCGCATTTGACTGTTGCATGACCTCGAGGGATTTCCAGAACGCACGTCCGCACATCTGTCGAATGCGGCTCCACACCGCTCCAGCCCTGAGTGCCGTGCTTCAGGACGGACTTGTTCAGAGTCGACCGCTCGTTCTGGTCGAAGATACGAGCTTGGCTAGCAGACTTCTCCAACGTCGATGCTGCTGCCTGTACATCTGTGTTTAGACCAGTGTCGTGCGAACGATTGTGTGATCCAACTTACGTGCTTGTAGCATAAAATGTCTCTCTCGAGGTTCAACTCAAGCTTCTTGATCGTTCTGCGGCTGTTGTTCG
The DNA here is from genome assembly GCA_005059845.1 of Cryomyces minteri. NCBI lineage: Eukaryota > Fungi > Ascomycota > Dothideomycetes > Cryomyces > Cryomyces minteri. Next base: position 10,434 of record NAJN01000333.1, read on the forward strand.
CGACATGCACATCCACAAATATACTCGTGCCACTGACCCAGACTTGGCGATGTAGTCCCGCCGTGACTCTAATGGTCTCAAGTAGCCCTCCGCGTGGCATGAGGTGCTCATCGGATGCTGTAAGAGGACTAGGTAGAGACTTTAATGCTTTCTCAGCTGTAGAACGACCTTGAGTAAGCACAGGCGGCACAAGTAGGGGGACTGTCGCTCTGGGCACTGACGATCATACACAGACAACACCGAAACGTCCTGTGAAGACCGCACAAGATACTGCTTCGTCGAGTCCCTGACTAGGAGCGTAACGCTGAGGATGTACCGTATTCTGGCGAGCTTCGACTGGAACGGTGGAGGGCCTGTGTCGAGGGGAAGACTCAACATAAACGGCAAGACCGACATAGATGGCGTAAGAACCCAGAAAGGGTCCACCAAGGATACTTGCTTGAGTGACTCCACCATGTTGTGTGGCGGAGGATGCTCGGAATCGATCAGTTCACTGCCCAAGCTCAGGAAAATCGCTTTTCTCCCCCCAGACATCTCTTCGACGCCAACCAGGTCAATGGAGATCCTGGCTATTGCCAGACTCTTCTTATGCCGTACTCTTTCTGCGTCGTCAACATTGATGCGCACATGACCTTCAATGCTGCCTCCCCCAACGAACAAAGGTGCAGCAACCTGCAGATCTGCACTGATACGTGGATGACGATGCGCCGGAAACTCCAAGATGTCGGTCGGTTGAGGTGTCCGCGCGAACGTTCTTGATGGCATCCTCCGTGACATATCTGATGCCACAGGATCGAGTCGTAGACCTGCATGCTTCACTGGCGAACGAGACTGACCTCTATTCGGAATTGTATGGCCGTGACCTCGAGGCGGAGCAGGTGCTATAGGTGCAGCGTTCGGATGTGGGACGCTCAACTGCCGTGGGGGCTGCGAAGAACCACAGGGTGGTATGCTTCCAACTGGTATGCTGTAAACACTGGACCCATCTGCCTGACTGCTGGGAGACAACACTGGTGAAGCACGGCCTCTCTTGTCCTGTGCACGGTGACTCGAATCCGATTCTTGTTGCTCCACTATTCTCACTGATGCCTGACGCTTGACCGATCCACCTCTTTTCAAGGAACTTGCTCTTGACAGGCTGCGCCGGTGGTTCTGTTCTGTAACTGGCCTGCGGTGTATGATGTCGACCAAGCTGGGCTCGGTGAGTTCACGGATGTCAGATAGTGGTCGAGTCGCTGTGGACCATGGCGGAATTCCTGCCGTTGACCAAGACGGAGGCTGGGCCAGATGCTGACGCTGACTATCGCGTTCGTATGGTCTGTTTTCCATTGTCCTGTTCCTCTTTCAACGAGCGGCGGCTCATTGGTGGTCGGCCCTTGTGTATGCGTATAAACAGCGTTCCGACGTGCCGACGCCCTGGCTGCAGGACTCCTCCCTGGTGAAATCGCCTGCAGCTCTCAAGATCCTCCACCCTTGACGTTTCCGAGTGATCCCAGCTGTACGATGCGCGATCGCTTCGCCCTGATTCTCCGAGCAACTGTCTTCTCGAACGGATAGAATGCGATCTTAGGTGGTACACCACGGTCAGGGTACGTGCCCTCTGCGGTGTCTCGTGGGTTGTAGTGGAAGCTGCGAGAATCGCATAACGATTCTGTGAGTGATAGCTCACGCTTCACAGCCAGTGGTCGGGCGACGTCGAGACGATTGCAGAGAATTGGAAGGTTCGATGAGAGGACGGTCTTGACACGAGATGCGGACCTCAAGTTGGTGGCACTTGCCATTGTAAGGATTACTTCAGGTATTTGTGAAGTGCGAGGGAGGAATGAAGACACGAATTATGGAGATGTAGTAGTTAGGGTGGTTGGGTCCAGAGCGAATCTCTCAAGCGAACAGGGAGATTCAGGTACACCTCACGGTCTACAGACCAGCGTCACAACACTGTACATGAGTTACACTACAACAGAGTCATTTCAGGAGACCCGTAGTCTCCAGCTTCGCCTGCCACTACACCTGATGTCGCTCCGATGATACCAGATGGACAGAGTTTTGGACTGCAGAAAGCGGAGAGCTGATCAGGCAATTCATTTGGCACCACTCTATACTCTCGGACAGCCCGTGTTTCCATGAACGTGTTGAAGTGACCTACTTGTGAGTGCAGCTCGCTCGGCGACTGTCTCCAGGAGCACCAAAGACCGATCCTCGCGTGACGCACGCAATACACTCGACTTTGACGTCAGCTCCGGTCTTCCATTGCACCAGTGTCAGGCGATCTCCAGAGGGCTTGAAGAGACGCTGGAAGCATTGAAGATTCGTTGCATCCGCCCGCGATGCCAGCGGATTGCGAGAGAGTCTGACAGTGGGCCAACAGTCAGTGTCGGAAATTGCCGATCCAGTCACAGAGGATGGCTGCCATGATGATGCTGACGAGATGGGCAATGCTATGCCACCCCAGCGACGCACTCCAATGCAGAATCGAGATGCATGGCATCGATCACCATACGGAGGACTATCACCGCGAGTGGCAGGAAGACGGCGGGGCCGGGAAGGTGTCTTGCAGCGGTCTGTGTCTTATACAGAAGACTGAATCTCCACCAGCTGCATCTCCTGCATGAGAAGGCGCCCAGCAGGCCAGCGCAACCGCGTTTCGCGCTCCCAGCCATGTCAGCTCTCCTCGTGGAGCGAGAGACACGACGGGCGTCTGGCGTCTCTGGGAGGGTGGCCCGCTTTTGGATGCTGATTCAGGTGCATGGTGTCGAGGCGCGAGAGAAGCACCGGCGAGCAGAGAGCGCAGAGTGGACGAGTGCGTGCGGCTAGGCGACGGCCGAGGAAATAGCCATGTGCTGATCGACAGCGGAACATGGGCCGGGATGGACGCTTTGCCGGTAACTGCAAAGCATTCCACCCGGGCCCCTCTTGGCACAGCCGCTGTCCACTCACGCGGGCAAGCCGACAGCTGGGGTGGTGGTCGGCTCCGCACTTCTGCTCCTCGCCCTCTGCCTCTGCTCCACGGTGCCGCGACGCTGAAAACCCAAAGCCCAAAACCCAGTTTTCGCAGCCTGCTCCAGTGGCTCCCCTTCCATGCACCGTGAGATCTGACGAGACGTCTGGGCGTGACCGTGGCCCTCTGCAACGCCGGGAGATCAAAAGCACGGCGTGACCCCACGTTCGCTGTCAAAAGCAGCGGGTGCCGCGTGGTGTGAAGATTTCTCCCCCTCCCAGCCCAGCCCGCGCCTTCCAGCACCTCCAACCTTCGTGGCTCCCCCGACGATTGTTCGCATTCCATTAGCTAACTCCTCTTACCTCACAACTTCTCGAGTGCGAGTCAACCCTTCTCTGCCCTCGATCCCTTATCTCTCAATCACCACCAGACGACAAGCGCTAGCACCTGACACGACAAGGCAACCTGGCACACTTCCACCAAGCGCGCTTGTGCCTGTCCCTCTCGACTAATAGCCTCTAATCGACGCGTCTTGCGGACGTCTGCGCGTCCACTTGGTAGAGGGGTACCTGCAGATGGGCGATAACGGGCCCGTCGACACGGCTGCTGTGAGCACGATGGACCAGATGCACGAGGGCTCGACAAGCTCTATCGTCTCTACCCCGGAGCCTGACGCAGAGGCCGCCCAGGACCACTCGCAGCCGCAGAAGCGCAAAGGTGGACGTAAACCTGTAAGCTTGTCCTGCTACTTCCAGAGTACGTTGTGAGATGGTAGCCCTGACGAAACGTGGTCAGATATATGCGACATCAGAGGAGCGGAAGCAGAGGAACCGTCAAGCCCAGGCAGCTTTTCGAGAGCGGAGGACTGAGTACATCAAGCAACTGGAGGCTACGATCAAGCTCCACGAAGACAACCTGCAGAACCTGCAGCAAAGTCATCGCAGTGCTGCAGACGAGTGCCTCATGCTCAGATACAAGAACTCCCTCCTGGAAAGGATCCTGTTAGAGAGAGGTACGGTGACGCATTGTGGGAACAACTCGCTTTTCTCCGTGCTGGTGACTGACCCTCACTACCAGGCATTGATGTACAGGCTGAGCTCCATGCGAGGACCGGCAGTCCTGCTCTGGGGCCTACTCACATGCCACCTGCAGCGCCAGCACCACAAAGTCAGCCACCGGCACAGCGTGCCATCATGAACAGGCATCACCAAGCAAGGCGATCAGGAGTCGGGCTTGCTCCGAAGCTCGATGTCGCGCGTACCATGCCACAGCCTCAGGCAGATGCTCCTTACTCAAGCAGGTCGCCGCCTGGGCACCCGACTCCTTCCTCGCATTCCTCGTCACCCATTGCCGCATCGACGAGATCGCCGGGCATGGTCCCTCAAGGTGGGACGACTTCACCAACGTCCGCTCTCATGGCTCAGCAGCAGCAGCAGCTACGGTCGCAGCAGCCGCCTAGACCACAGTTCCAGCCTCATCCACCAGCGCAGCTTCGACCATCGCTTCCTGCAACCCACCAAAACTCAGGTGGCGTGCCTAGACATGGAAGCGGCGTGATTGGCGGTACGAACGGCGGCCCAGCATCCTACTACCCGTCACCGTTTGAGAATCATATAAATCAACTCGGCAAGCTGACCCGCCCCCTCCTATCGTTTTTCATTACACAGAGCTCTGTTCGTCCTAGATTGATTCCGTGAGTACAGAACAGGAGTACGATGCACAAGCAGACATGCTTGACGATCAAGATCCCAGCGATCACTCTGCCGGCCCTGGTGCCGTTCCATACCTTCCGCATCCGCCGTACCGTCATCAACAACCTCCACCAAATGGCCCGCAGCGCATGCAACAGCACTCAGCACGCCATGCAGGACCGCCGCAAGCAGTGCCCCAGCACTCTGCCGGTCAAGCTGCTGACGGTAGCGGACCTGTGTTCAGCGCGATGAACCAGCTGTTCGACCCCTATGACCCCATGCTCGATGCAGATCCTTTTGGTCTCTCTGCAAGCATGCACTTTCCGACACAATTTTCATATGATCAGCAGCAACAGATGAGATGACGACGACTTGTTCGTCGGTCATGCTCAGCACCCTCATGGTAATTCGCAAATTTCCTTCATTTCACGGGGTGAGGTTTCAGAACCTTTGTACCACCACGACGGGTGCCAATTCTGTTCCCGTCTCTTGTTCCTGTTTCGCTGGAGTGGCTTTGGTCTCCACACCACTTTGAACTGCTTGGCGCGTATGTGAGGCGATGCGTTCTGCATAGCGACGGCGTCACTACCCTGTCACAGAATAACTGGGCGTTTGCCTGGGTAGTACCTCGAGTTGGTAGCGAGCTCAAGCCCCAAGGAGCCTTGAGATTTTAATTGATTGTGGATGAGTTCAACTTTCGGAAGCTTGAATATCGGTGATGGAGCTGTCCCATAAAAGGCCAAACCCGCGAGCCACGAACGTGATCAACCCACCTGTGACTGCCACTGTCAAGCTGCTCTGGTTTGCGAGTACAGGAATCGTCGATCAGAGTGTACTATTGGGTGGTTCGAACGCTGTGGCAGGAGAATATCTCCCCTCTCGAGATCACCTTGAGTCTGCATACACGGCCCACCATACAACTCCGCTTCGAACACTGTAGACAGAAGCCAATCTATGCACCCTGCAGTTCTCTACCTGACATGTTGGAGCAACTGAGTATCAATTGTGAACGAGACTGTAAACCTTTGTTTCGACGTTTGGTGGTGGTGACTTCATTTCGCTTAGCACGGTCCACAAACAGAATCGCCCACCCGGAATTTCTTGCTGGCCGAGGAACAGCCCACGTCGTGTCGTGCTCTCTGCTTTCGACTTCGTTTGAACGTCGACAACCCAACCCTTGAGAGATCCGATCCTACGCTCCATAGGATCCTCTCTCGTCCCTCCTTACGCGCTCAATTCAGATTGAGGCCTAAGCGGAGTCAGCGCGAAAGGCGCTTAACCCATTCACGATGACCGGCATCGTATCCAAAGTCAGTACCGCAGTGATGTTTGACGGAGTGCAGAAGCACCATGCGTGTAGCTGAGCTTGAACGCGCTCTGAGATGCTCTTTTCGGAGCTATTGGCTGACCTTTGTGTGTTCGCAGAACCTCTACGACCTTCTGGGTAAGACTCTACTCGAGATAGATCATGCATCCCGACCTGACCATTCCTACTAGGCAACGACCCCGAGCTCGATCCTGACAGGGAGCCCGAACCACCTACCAAGGTCATCGACAAGCCAGTACAGAGAACCGGCAAGCGCAATGCTGGTGCGGAAGGACCGGCTAAGGACACTCCTCGTCCTTCAGGTGGTGGACGTGGTGGACGTCACGAGGTCTTCACTGGCTCAGAGCAAGGTGCGTAGCGGACGCGTTGCGCCGGTCTCCACGGAAGAACGTTGCCTCTTGTCCCAGAATCAACATGAGCGGATAACGTCCGACATTCAGAGACCACACTTGCTAACCGAGTTCACCCCATTCAGCTATCCGCGATCCCAACGCTGGAAGCTTTAACAACCGCAGCAAGCCAGCCGACGATGGCCTACGCCAGGACCGTCACCCAGACCGTCTGAGAGGCACGTATTCCAAGTGTTGGAGGTGAAGAAGGTTTCTAACAGCGTGCAGAGCCCCGCGAGCACCGCGACATCGGCGGTCGTGGTCGTGGGTCCCGTGGTGGACGTGGCTTCGGCGGCCGAGGAACTCGCACTGGTCGTGATGACCGTCACAGCCGCACCGGCGTTGGGTGAGAAAGTTCATCCCATGCGCCCTGACACCGGCTAACAATGCACCAGCGAGCACGAGAAGCAGGCTGCTCACGGATGGGGTGCTGAGACTGGCACTTCTGAGTGGGCCGACGAGAAGGCCGGCGAAGCCATTGCGAAGCAGGAAGAGAGTGCAGGCTGGGACGCTACTGTCGAGCCCCCAGTTGACGCTGAGGGACACCACCCGGGCGAAGAGGACGCCGCCCCGGCCGCTGAGCCAGAGCCAGAGGAGAAGCAGTTGACCTACGAACAGTATCAGGCCCAGCTCGCCGAGAAGAGAGCCGCGCTCGGCAACACGAGCCTTCAAGCCCGCAAGGCCAACGAAGGCAGTTCCAAGAAGTTCCCGGAGGGCAAGGCTCTCACGCGCGAGGAGGAGGAAGACTTCATCGCCGGCTCCGGTGGCAAGGCCAAGCGTGAGCGCGAACGCAAGGCGAAGAACGTCCTGGACATCGACCAAGCCTGGGACGAGGACAAGGCAGGCGGTGCCGGTGGTTTCCGCGGTGGACGCGGTGGATCTCGTGGTGGCCGCGGTCGCGGCGAGGGTGGTTTCCGTGGCGAAGGTCGCGGCAGAGGCGGACGCGGACGTGGTGGTGACCGTGGCGGTCCGGCCCACGGACCTCGCGATGGCTTCCCACCCCGCCCAGACCGCGCCGCCGGTGGTAACAACAGGAACAACAACGCTTCCTCCGGACCGAACCTCTCCGACGCCAGCGCTTTCCCCAGCCTGGGCGCATAGTCGGCACCGTGCACAGAACACCTACAGATGGCATAGTCGAGGAGGGACACTGATCTTCAGGCCTTCAAAACGGTGCGGAATCGAAATTGGAGGACGGAAGCAAGTTCCTTTGCTAGCTGAGTAGCACTTCTCCCCCCTTCCTCCTCTTAGTCTCGGGACAAAGCAAGAATCGGAAATAGCAAATGCAAAAGCAGATTGTCGTAAATTGTCGAGTTCCTTACGTACGTGTGAACCACCACCTCTCATCACGTGCGATTTGTGCCAAGCCCGAACTCTGTCCTCCATGTGACTTCGGTGTTCCCCTTACCCCCCCCGGCGGAAAGGAGACTTCATGGGGCTCTACGAAGTCCGTCCACGCCACGCGAGGCTTCTACGCTAATCCAGCGTCTTGTGACCAATCCCCTCCGTCCCTGAACTCGAGAGGTCATCGGAGCTCAGTCTCGCTCGATGAAACATAGCCTTTCCACCGTCCCGACAGCGACGAACGTGTTCACGACCTCCAAGAGACCGTCCACGCCGCCGAAGCAACGGACCAAGTCCTGCAAAAGACGCGTACGGTTGTCGTTGTCGAGTCGGTGCTGGGCTTTCCATCTTCCTTCTACAGACCCCGCAGCTCTACCCCGTCCCTGACGACGAAGCCGCCCCACCGCCCAACCCTCCCATCACAGCGGTCCGCCAGCACCTCCACCACGCTCACGCACCCTTCCCCCGCCTCGCTCGCATCCCGCGCTCCTTTCTCCCGCACGCCCCCTGTCCCGTCGCCGCGTCGTGGCACCGAGGAGGCCGAGCGGGCCGCCGAGGCGAAGAGATGCAGATCCACTAGATACGGGAACGACCGGCCGAGCGCTGGGCGAGCGGTGTTGGCCGCGAACACGGACGGCAGCTCTCCTGCGGGCGGCGGCGCGGCTGCGTTGGACGGGTCGTGCGGCGGCAGGGGTGGCGCGTCGGCGATTGCGGTGCGGTTCGGGTTGGCGGTGTCGGTGTGCGGACGAGCGGTGCTGCGGGAGCCGGACGGCCTGTGCACCACGGCTGTGTTGACGAGCACGGTGCAGAGGGCGTGAGTGCGCGTGAGGTGCGTGAGGGTGCGAAGGAGGGAGGTCAGGAGGGCGTGGCCTGTGTGTTTTGTCAGGTGGTTGGACCCCCCTTTTTTCAAGGGGACAAGACGTGGGAACTTGGGAGAGTGGGCGGGGAAGACGGACCTTGGATGTAGTTGCTTTTAATGATGGGCGCTGCGACTTGTGTGATGTTGTCTACGATGATCATGCCGTATCGCTCTTGGCGAGTGGTAGTCTGTTGCTCCTGCCGCCGCTGCTGCTGCTGCTGCTGCTGTTGCTGCTGTTGTTCAGCTGCTTCGTCACGAGGACTGGTTGGAGGCTCGTCGCCCATCAGCATCTCTTCCACGTCCTGACTGTCCGCAACCGTAGCTCGGGTCGCATCCTGGTCACATCCATGCGGTTCTTTCTTAGCTTGCTGCCCAGCGCTCCCCAACTCCAGCTCCTCCCTGACCTCACCAATCGCCTCCACTAGTCCCACGAAGTCGAACACGCGCATGATCTTCACGCGTTCCAGCATCTGATTGACACTCGGACCAACGTCGACGTGGACATTGGCATTGTTGGGCCTGCCGTCTGCCGCCTCCAGGCGCTGCGCGGCGACTCTCTGCAAGCGCAGCACGTCGAAGGCGCCGGTTGTGTCGATGACGGTCGCGTGCGAGGTAAGAGAGGCGAGGAGGTGCGTGGTGAGGACGTGGAGAGTAATCTGGGGCGGGCTTCGTTAGAGAGGATCCTATGGGAGTTGTGGATGGGAAACGACAGGAATGGAATGAGTTTTGTTGCGAAAGCGAGTCAGATGAAGGAGGGAGAGGCATGGTAATGGAGCGAGCGGAAGAGAAAAGACAGAGAGATATATGCGAAAGGAGCAGCGCGATTGTCTTCTTCTCCAAGCTCCAACCCTCCAGTATCAACTCAAACACCGACATCCACCTCTTTGTCAATCAAACCCCCCCACCGAGTCAAGCCATTGACTAAACCTCTCAAGACCACATCGCACCGCTATTTCCACAGCACCACCTCACACAGTCTTACGACTTCCACAATATTGCACTCCTCCCAAGACGTCAGAGAAACCTAGCAAATCGCTCAAGCACCCCGTCAAGGAAATCCGCAGCCAAAGCCAAAGAAACCGCCCTCAAACTCACCGCGCTCTTCCCCGTGCCCTCCGCACCACTAACCGCACAAACACCTCCGTCGCCATAGTCCAGCCCACCCCGAAGCGCCTGATCAATATCTGGGCAGCCGGTGCCGACGCGCCGTCTCTTCCGGCTTTGTGTTAGGACCAGGGGGAGATGAAGTGATGCGGCGGTGGTGGGGGAAGGAGCTCGGGCGCGAGACGAGGGATCTGGGGCTGCTTGGAATGAAGGATGTGGGGAGGCGGAAGGGGGAAAAGCAGCTTTGCTTGTCGAGGTTCTTTCTGGTGCTTCATAGAGGGCTGATGCTAGGATTGGCGGGGCGGGGAGGGCCATCGAAGCTGGGAGATTGTGTGATTCTTTTTGCGCACTTTGAATACGGCTTGATGGGGTGTTGGGATGATGTTGATGATACTGATGTGATATTGTGGGGGACTATGAGCCACAGGGAAGGAGAGTGGAGGTTGTCATGCCTCTTGTTGCACAGCGTTGAAGACGACGATTCTGAAATGTGGTGTTACGAAATTATTGCAGAGGACAAGCTATGCTCTCGTGTCTTCTTTGTCTGTGTGGAAGCGTTCAGTTCTGGTGTGTGGGTGTTTTACAGGTGATGTTCTGTTGACATCTGCCCTTGCTCGTATATAAACAGGTGCAATGCTCCGCAATGATGCTCGACTCCATTCTCCCAATATCAGCCACAACACGACAACACATTTAGACTCACTCAACCTTACAGTGGACTAGAGGCATTGCGGGCTGCATTAGGCCATAACCGTGCGTTCTAATAAAGTACAACCATAACGCTACCAGCGGCTCCCGTGATCGGACCATTCCTGCTCGCCGTACCCTTGAAATAGGAACCCCTTCCATAGCCATCCATACCCTTCTGGCTGTCCAGCAATAGCGACGATGGGAAAAGCTGTTCTTGCGAGACGCGAGCAGCTGCGCAGACTTTGTTACAACCCAAGGAAAGAAGTGTGCAATTTTCCGCCGCAGCGACTCGGCCTAGTGTCCCAAGTTCGCAACGCCCGAGTAAGATGATCCCGTTGCTTTCTCATTAGCCCATTGGCACTGATTCGTCGGAGACGTTGTCTCATAGGATGCGTTGCTCCGGTCGCGAGCGTCTTCCACCCTTCAGCGACTTGACGCGACTCAAGAAGCCACCACTCGACTTCTGCTGTTGGCCTTCCGGGATGCTGTCGGTCGTGATTCTGCGTTCGAGCGCATCGTGTCTGCCCATCGGACTGCTGGGCGCTCGCGCCCGTCCGCCTTGGCGGTTTTCGGTCTCCGCAATCTTGATGCTAGCGCCCTTCTTCTCGTACGCATCGTCGTAATCGTCGAAGAAAGGATTCGTCTCATGCGTCTTGTACCGGCCGCCAGCACTCTGCGGACCGTTCGTCGCTTGCGGATCGCTATCCGGCGACGTGGTTCCGCCATAGTGGTACCGTGCGTCGGGCGACGTGATGCGTTGCGCTCCGACACCTTCCCATCCACGGCGTGGCTGCGAGATGCCTCGAATGCGCTGTGCGAGAGAGCGTTTGCGGGTGAGACTGGAGCCGAACGCGCTTGTCTCGTTGTCTGATTCGCGACGCTGAATCGCGGTGCGAGAAGCTGGAGCGCCTTCAAGGAAGGTTGACGTACCAAGGCCGATAGATTCTTCGCCATGGACAGGTTCAACGCGATCCTTGGGGTTGAAGGAGATTGCGCGCTCAACAGAGGGGCGCTTTCTCGTCTCTTCTACGCCGCTTGTTGCGTAGTCGGTGAACCCTTCAACACCTCTGCCGTGGAACTGGTCTACGTTGATACTCTTGTTCACAGGTCCTGATCCACCAAGGGCGTTGTTTGCTGAACCAACAGGGAAGGCTTGCATAGGAGCGCGGGAGTCCTTCTTACGGTTCCTGTGAGGGTTGCATGCATCGAATGGGCCGTCATGATGGAAGACTGCTGAATTATCAGCGGAGGACACAAACAAAAGCCGGATGACACTCACGTCCTTGACCGTAGATACCTGTAACATCGAGCTTGTCAATAAGGTCGAGACCACCTGGTTTCTTGGTCTTCGGAGGCCGCGAGTCGCGTGGTCTCCCATCTTTGTGCCTAGCCTCTCTTTCCCTGTGGCGTCGCTCCCTCCGTCTGCGCTCGTCATCTGCGGCAGATTTCTCGTGCATCGACGATTCGGAACTGCGCCTTGGACGTCTGTTCTCTGGTTTGGGTGGGCTGGCAAAGATGTCGAGTTCTCCAGGATCTTTCGGTCGTGTAGGGGCGACGTTTCCGTTGCGCAATCGTTGCGCTCCCTCTTGTGAGCGCGACGGATGGTGTGGCTGAACTGGGAGCGTCCCAGTACGAGGTAAAGGTGGCTGCATTGATCGATTGCTCTCTGTTTTTCGCACCTCCTCAGCACACGCAAGCGGATTTCGACGCGACTCAAAAAATTTCACTTACCCTTTGGTGCAGGCTTGTCGCTCAATGAGAGGTTACTCTTCGGTTTCGGGTAGTTAGCAAACATGTTCACGAATCGCTGGAATTTGGACTCCATGACAGCGTGAGGTGAGGGAAACGGAGCGAGGAAGGGATGTTGCGATCACACGAAAAGATATGCAGCTGTGGAGTTACACGCGCTATCCGATAACGTCGACGTGCCTGCAGGGGATGGACGACACGTACGAAGAGCTCCGTTGCGGAGTTTGGCTGTGACCCATTTTGTGCACCGGCCATGGCTCCCGATGACGAAGCAACCGGAGCCTGTACAGAGTTGGAGTCGGCGAAAGGATCCAGGAAAGGATTTCTCGAGACCGGTCGATTGTTGGGCAGAAAGGTTGCGCTCCGTGGTGAGGGTGAGGGAAGAGGCGACGTTCGATTTCTGAAGGGATTGTTGGATGACAAGTTCAGCGTCAGGCCTGGGGAAGGCCGCCGTTCTGGAAAAGGTCTGCTATTAGTAGCGCTCCGGGATTGGGACGGGTTGGTTGACAGCGGGTGAAACAGCGGTTGTCAGAGGTGGTTGCGGCAGGGTGTGCGAGTGCGCAACTTCCCACTTCGAGGCGCCGGGGCAACGCAACAAAGCAACGTACCTGGCAACTCGATTGGTTGGGCCAGCGACATGACGACGGTCGCGATGCTTGCCGCAGCGTCTCTGGTGGAACAGTCCTATGGGAACTCAAGACTCGCGGTGTCGAGAGACAAGGTCGAGTTGATTTTCGAGCGCTCGATGCGTATCGAATAAGTCGGCGGGGGCTGTTCTCCAGGCGGTCGGCGACGCAATTGCGCAGGAATGCACGCCAGATAAACCCTGCTTCTGGGGGGTGCTGTCGATAGGATGCTGGGCTACGTGTCGACGGAGAATAAGGGCCTAGATGAATGCGAGAGGGAGTCTGCACGCAAGCAAGGTGTGAGGAAGATGTTGGAGGAATAGGAGAGGCAGAGGTGTGTTGTTGTGGGTGAGGCTATGAGGCTACCTCGCTTTCCACCCTAACTCGATCAGACTGCCTCGGGCTTCCGTTCTTCTCGTCGCCAGGGTCGTCAGCTGCCTCGAATCGTGCCTTAGACTCGTGTCCGGCCAGCCCATAACCTTGGCTCGACAGCGCCAAACCCACTGCAGATCGAGCTTAATACACCCCTGAGAGTGCCGTAACGTTGGTTCGGAGTGGGCGAAAACAGCGCAGAGCAGTTCAGCTCAGCCGCTTTCCAGTCGAGGTTCACTGCATGTGTTATCGGATCGTATACTCGAAACTCGTCTTCTGACATCAGGTCATCGAGGATCGGAACCGACACTCGGAGACCACTCGCCAAGCCGTCAACACCTCAATCGCCCAGTCATCGACCCCTTCTCGGCTTCGTCGCCTGCCTACCACGGCCCACCTCGACCGCCAAGATCCCCGTTCGTCACCTTGTCACCCACATGAGATCGGCATCCCGTCGTCTGCCCTAGGCCACGACGACCTGCAGTTTCCAGGGTCCAACGTTCGCGCGTTTTCAATTCCACGCCAATTCTCGGAGTCAAACCCTGTGTGAGGAGCAAGTCGATTTTGACCCACTGCGCTGTTATCCTCTTGACTTCCCTGTACCAGTACAAATCTGGTTCCGCCTCACCCGCTCGCAATCCCCGCAAAAACCGCGTCGATTGCGTTATTTACCTGCGGCATCGCGCTGCTTCTTCCCCCGCACGCGCCTCGATCTCAACTCGCGGCGACGTGGCCACGGCATCGGTAGAAATGGAGACGAAGCGTGACGAGCCTCGACAGCTTCCCCACATTTTGACTCCCGCCGCCAGCCAGACAAGCGAGACAGGCGAGCCAGACGAGACGCAGGGGACATGTACTGTCCTGAGCTTCGACCTTCCGTATGTTGAACGACATCATCACTGGCGGCCAGGAACACCCTGTCGCAAGTCGCAAAAACAATGCCAATCCTCTACCATCTCCGTCTAGGCATCACTCGACTTGTTGCGTGTTCGCTCGATTCTACACGTGAATTCGAACATTTATATATACGAGTGTGAGAGACCCATCTTGTAGCATAAACACTATATACCCCTCCACGCCCACCCCAGTCCCCCGTGCCATGGCCAACTCAAGAGTGCTCTACTGGTTCCGAACAGACTTGCGCCTCCACGACTCTCCCGCCCTCGCCGCCGCGCTCGATCTGAAACCCGAATGCCTCTACTGCGTCTGGACGTGGGATCCACACTACGTCTACCGTGCGCGCGTCGGTCCCAATCGCTTCCAATTCCTCCTCGACTGCCAGAACGACCTCTCCGCCTCTCTGACAAAGCTCAATCCGAAGCAAAAGCTGCTACTGCTAAGAGAAGCGCCGCAGACGCTGTTTCCGAAGCTGTTCAAAGCGTGGAGGATCAGCCACCTGGTATTTGAGAAAGACACGGATGCATATGCGAAGGATCGAGATGAGATAGTTATGCGATTGGCGAGAGAGGCGGGCGTCGAGATTGTGTCGAGGATGGGCAGGACGCTGTACGACCCTGACGAGCTAGTGAAGAAGTGCAAGGGGAAGCCTACAATGAGTATTACGATGGTGCAGAATGTACGTAGATGCGCTTTCAGTACCAATGTATACCAAGAAAAGATGCAGTGCTTCCAGGCGTAAGGCACTGTCTAACGTGTGAGGGTTGAACAGGCTGGGAAGCAGATCGGTGCAATACCACGCCCAACTCCAGCGCCAACATCGCTCCCAGACCCAGGCGACACGCCCCTAGACTTCGAACAAGAGCAACCTCCTCAACAACCAGACATCAACGACATCCAGCGCAACGACACCGAAAAATCCTATTCCAGCGGCATCTCCGGCCCCGGCTCCGACTTCGCGCCCCCGACTCTCCAAGAGCTCGGACTCAAGCCAGCAACAACGCCCCACCGCGGCGGTGAGACCATAGCGCTGCGCATGCTCGACTCCATCATCGCGAACGAAGACTACACGGCGACCTTCGAGAAGCCCAAAACAGCGCCCACAGCCTTCGAGCCGCAAGCGACTACCCTGCTCTCGCCCCACCTGCACTTCGGCTCCGTGGGCGTGCGCGAGTTCTACTGGCGCGTGCAAGACGTCGTCTCTGCCTACGGCCGGCGCGCAAGCCAGCCGCCCACCTCGCTGACGGGGCAGCTGCTCTTCCGCGACATGTACTTCGGCGCGCAAGCCGCGCTGGGCTACTCCTTCGCGCAAACCTAC
>NAJN01000334.1:0-25667 GCA_005059845.1 Cryomyces minteri
CAGAGTTTCCGAGATTGCATTCAGTCACTCGCGACGCTGGATTGTCTGCTCTCCCTGGCCGAAGTTGCTGGCCAGCCTGGGTATGTCAAGCCAACATTCATGGACGACATTGGCGTCGAGGTCGAACAAGGTCGACATCCCATGGTGGAGCAGCTCCTGCTCGACACCTACGTTCCCAACGACATCAAGCTTTCTAGTGATGAGACGCGTGCGTTGCTTATAACAGGGCCGAACATGGGCGGCAAATCATCGTATGTCCGCTCGGTGGCGCTGATAGCCATCATGGCGCAGATAGGCTCCTATGTCCCAGCAGAATCAGCCAGGCTAGGCCTGCTCGATGCCGTTTTCACTCGCATGGGCGCGTTCGACAATATGATG
Organism: Cryomyces minteri; assembly: GCA_005059845.1. Classification (NCBI taxonomy): domain Eukaryota; kingdom Fungi; phylum Ascomycota; class Dothideomycetes; genus Cryomyces; species Cryomyces minteri. The sequence goes on from NAJN01000334.1 coordinate 379, forward strand.
AAGGGCGAATCCACGTTCATGGTTGAGTTATCGGAGACCTCAGACATACTCAAGCAAGCTACGCCGCGCTCGCTCGTCATTCTCGACGAACTGGGGCGAGGCACCTCGACGCACGATGGAGTCGCGATTGCTCAGGCGGTCTTGGACTACGTTGTGCGAGATCTGAAGAGCCTGACCCTCTTCATCACGCACTACCAGAGCCTGAGTACCATGGCAGAGAAGTTCGCGGGCGAGCTGAAGAACGTACACATGCGATTCACGGAGAGTGGAGAGGAGAGCGAGGATGTCACTTTCTTGTACCAAGTTGGTGAGGGCGTGGCGCATAGAAGCTATGGACTCAATGTCGCGAAGCTGGCGAACGTGCCGAGAACGGTGCTTGAAGTTGCTGCGATCAAGAGCAAAGAGATGGAGGAAGAAGTGGGAAGGAAGCGGCTTGAAAGTTTGTAAGTCTCGCATGAGTGGCTTGCTGTCAGTACTTGGCTGACCAATTCACAGAGCTCGGATGCTCTCAGGGCTCTCACAAAAGGAGGCAACGCAGGGCGACGTGCTGGAGCAGCTTGTTGCTGGAATTGAACAGCTGTAAGGGCCTTCAGCATATTGCGATGTAGCTGCTATATAGCTGCAACAGTCCACTCCATACAACATACGCAAGCGAAGATACGCAATCCTAAGAATGCTGTCCCGACGTTCTAGACCGGTAAAAGATTAAGGTGTATTGTAAGTCGGCCTCTTCGCTGAGCGCTACACCTGTGCACTATCATACAAGCGTCTGGCCAGCGAAGAAGTCACAAAAAAATGTCGCTTCTGTGGATCGAACACAGTACCTCCAGATACCGCACAGAATGCTGCTTTGAGACAGAAGTGGAACTTCACTGTTTTGCATGTCGTTAGTCATGTGGGATGGGAAGAAGACGTGGGTGAAAACGTACGTCTGGCGCTCTCCCAAGTGAGCTAAAGCGACTCGGCTGGGACTAAATTTCTCTCGCTATCAATATAATGTGCAGCGCCTAGGTTGGACGGTGTGTGCGGGAGTGGCTTAACACCATGGGCGCCAACGCGGACGACCATATGCTCTGTGCCCCAGTTCTGTTTGCACCTACTGCGCCACACGGTACTAGACGGCTGCACCTCGGGACCGCATTGACTTCCTGCACCCACTCTGGCATGTTCTTCTCGCCAAGCAACCTCGAGCCAACGTAACCTCTACGAAGCAGCTACACGCACGCTGCGGGAAGCGTGCGGGTCGGAAAGAAGCATTTGCACGCTTCATACCGAGCTCCTCTGAAGAGTCATCTGACGAGCGCCTCCCCCTGTTTTGCGTCTGATACTCTAACCGATGGGCAAAAGAAACCATTATGTCGTACTTGGTCTGCCACACCCAACACGGGTTGCATCTCTCACAGTACAGGACATCAAGTTAGCCTACAGACGTGCGCTCTTGAGTCACCATCCGGACAAAAGCGTGGCCTCACAGGAGACCCCGAGACCCAACGCTCACAACCACGTAGACGGGCCCAAGCACACTGTAGACGACATCACAATCGCATACAGGACGCTCTCGGATCCCTCGTTGCGCGCAGACTATGATCGCGACCTTCGTCTACAATCTCTAAGCGCTGTTCAGCCCGACACGAGGGAAAGGACGTTCCACTCGGGCCTAGAGACGGTGGACTTAGATGAGTTGAACTTCGATGAGGCGAAAAGCGTCTGGACGCGCGGCTGCAGATGCGGGCAAGAGCAGGGCTTTGTGGTCATAAAAGAGGAGCTGGAGAAGGAGGCAGAATTCGGAGAACTTGTCACCGGCTGTCGAGGATGCAGCCTGTGGCTGAGAGTTCTGTTCCAGGCAGAGGCAGAAGATATGAAGGACACTCGTGCGAACGATGTGAAAGCCGACATGAGTTGAGCGAGCAGAACCGATTCCACAAGTGACCTCAATGAACGCCTGGGACACCTGACATTCCTGCTGGTAGGGCATGCCGTGTGCGCTCAGCGCCTAATGAGCATCACTATTCAGTGGCTCTAGTCGAAGGCTTAAGGCTTATCCAGGTCTGCAGTCGCTGTACAAGCTGAATGCGCAGGATCTAGGGTCAATCGCTTCGAGATGACGTCGCGGATAACACCAGCAAACGACCTGCTCGATCCCGTGTAACGAGCCAAGGAGAAGTCAGACTCTGCCTTCCGCCATCACATTGTTGTTAGAAACACGCATCCCTGTTTAGCCCGGCGGTGCAGAAGCGTGCGCATTCGGTCTCTACCAGCCGAGTTTCTACTGTAGCAGAGGGCAGCTACGTTACCTGTGGTAAAGGCATCCAACACGTGCGGCACGGCTTCACAGACTCAACATACCACACCGCCTACTTCAAACACATTCGTACTCGAACCGAGACACTTCCTCGAAACCTCTCGTTTCCATGTCTTGCGATCTTCAAGACGGCAAGTCCTCTACGCACCAACGAGGTGCTGTTTTACACGGACGTGCTCGTCCATCAACATCTTACTTGTCCGCTACACAGCATTCTCCAAGAGCGCCCCGAGCTCTTGGAATCCGCCAGGACAATGTCTGGAGCCGGCGTACATGGTCGCAGTTGGGTTGTTCTCACCGGCACTGCGATCTTGCTCGCGCGAACATGCTCTCCTGCAATGAAGTCTTGGCTTCCGCGACCACTGTCCAAGTCTTCCAAGCAACCCCCAAGAACAATCAAGACGCTTTCGCGGACTCCCCTTGATGACAGCACTGCATATGGAGTCCCACGTTGCAGGAGTGTTCTGCTCCACAGGGTCGCGAGTGCATCTCTGGGCATTGTGGCCACAGTCCACTTTTCAGGTGACATGATGGCGCTTTAGAAAATCGTCGGTGGGCAGCATTGTTGCGACGTAGACAATTCTATATATCATCGTGTGCCGGTGTGCATGATGTTTGCTGCTTGACATCCAGTGAGAAACCCATCTTGTCATCCTATACACTCTTTCCGTTGCCCACACATTTCTCGCCGGCCTTCCGTCCGCCGAGATGGCTGTTCTTCATCAGTATGACTATCTCTTTGCTATAGGCATGCTGTTTGCCTTCCTCGATGCCTGGAATATCGGAGCCAACGATGTCGCAAACTCCTTTGCGACGCCTGTCTCATCTCGGTCTCTCACAATGAGACAGGCCATGATGATTGCTTCCGTCTGCGAACTTGGAGGAGCTATACTTGTTGGGCGAGCCTACGGAGTCGTTCATCCAAGCAGTCTACCTCTGCGGAAGCTAACACAATTCTGACAGGTCGCGCGTGGCAGACACCATTCGAAGCAAGATCCTCAGCGTCAAGGCCTTCGAACAAGAGCCAGCGATTCCCATGCTTGGAATGGTATGTGCGCTTGTCGCCTTATCCACCTGGTTGACAATGGCTACGAAGCTTGCTCTTCCTATGTCAACAACGCAAGCTGTTGTCACATGCACTCGCCTCTTAACACGACCAACCGTTAACGTCCAACCCCAGGCACTGCATCATTGGTGGTGTCATTGGCGTGGGTATTGCTTCCATAGGAGTCGATGGGGTCGTTTGGGGATGGAACGGTGTTTCCCAGGTCTTCGCGGCTTGGGTCATTGCACCTGCCATTGCTGGCGCACTCGGAGCGATCGTCTTTACTGACTGCAAGTATGCAGTCCTGAAGCGGAAGAATCCTGTCCGGGCAGGTCTCATCATCATCCCGGTCTTCTTCGCTGTCACTACTGGTGTTCTGACCAAGGTCATCGTCTGGAAAGGAGGTGAGTAGACCGCCGTCGACACTTTCTCCAGTGGATCGCACACTGACACGTACGACATTCAGCACCGTCGTTGAAACTTGACAACTGGGGAACTGGTCAGATCCTTGGATGCATCCGCGGTGTCGCTGGTGGATCGGCCCTGCTCTGCACTCTCTTCTTCGTGCCCTTTTTGCACCGAAAGCTCGTCATGGACGACCGGCAGCTCAAATGATACCACATCTTTTATGGTCCATAGCTCAGTCGAAGAGGCGAGGTACCGCCCATGCCTCAGAATGAGCAGAACGAAGTTGTTCAGGACTACTACTCCGGTCATAGTACGCGCGCGCAACTGAAGGAGTCGCGCACCATGGGCCGCGACATTGTCGACGATATCGAGAGCAGCAAAGAGGCACGGGTAAAGACCCAGAGCTCCGCATCGTCGGAAGACATCTCCGCCGTCGAACCAGCACACCCTCCCACGGCTAGCGCGCTCCGTCTTAAGGCAAAGGACACCGTCCAGGTCGGGCCGTGGTACGCACCACGCAATCTCTTCCGCAAAGCGAAGTACTACTTCTTCCGCGGCGTAGACATCGACGTCGTCGCCGAGCAGAAGAAGAAGTCCATTCTCACCGGCGACCTCGAAGCCATACACGCTCGCGTCGAGCACTTTGACAACAAGACCGAGCACCTGTTCAGCTTCCTGCAAGTGCTGACCACGGCCACGGCCTCCTTCGCGCACGGCGCGAACGACGTCTCCAATGCCATAGGACCCCTAGCTGCCATCTACCTGATCTGGAACACGGGTAAGCTATCTTCGAAGTCGCCCGTACCCGTGTGAGTCCTGTGAGTGCTACCCACCGCCCCCTCACGTTGCAGTACAACACAAGAGACTAAGTTGCTGACGGCCCCCTCTCAGCGTCTACGGCGGCGGCGCCATCGTCATCGGCCTCTGGACTTACGGCTACAACATCATGCGCGCGCTCGACAACCGGCTGACGCTGCACTCGCCCTCGCGCGGCTTCTCGATCGAGTTCGGGTCCGCGCTGACGGTCGTCATGGCCACGCGGCTCGCGCTGCCCATCTCGACCACGCAGTGCACCACCGGCGCCACCGTGGGCGTCGGCCTGTGCACGGGCGACCTGAAGGCCATCAACTGGCGCATGATTGCGTGGATCTACGCCGGGTGGATCGTCACGCTGCCGTGCGCGGGCATTATCGCGGGCGTGCTGATGGGCATCGTGATCAATGCGCCGCAGTGGGGGAGGGCGACGTAGAGCGGCGGTATGGGGAGGTTGTCGTGGGGTGGACGACGAGGTCCGCGTTCATCGTTCAGAAACTTCTACGTCTTCGTTCTGCGTTGCTGCTCTCTTTTTGTTCTTGGCTTCCGTCATGCCTTCCGATCGTTGGAGCCAAGTCCGCTGTCCCTCTTCTCCGTCTGTCTGAACTCGATCCGATCTTTCAACAGACACATTTGCACAAGTCACAACCGGAACACTAAAGAAGTATTTGAAGTGTCAATGGTGTGTATTCATCTAGCTTACTCGCTACATCGCTCCCCCCCAGAGAAATCCAGCGCTGATCAGGGGACCCAAACTCTGCGCTCTTCCCCAGTGACAGCGAGACCCTTGTGCTCCCTCGTGATCGCTCTACCTGATGGGAAAATGCCTTTCAAAACGCTCGAGGAAATGTGAGACGATTTCTCACGGGTATTAGAGCTCTGCAACGCAATGCCAACGACAAAAAAACTCCCGCTTCCGGTGACGGGTGTGAAACTTTCAGACCAAAAGGAGACGCCACGAACGCAAAAAGAAAGACGGATTGGATGGTGGCCATTGGCTGCTCTTACAGCATCTGGAATGCAACGGCACCGGCGAGAATGGCAAAGCCCAGAGCACTGCCGATCTTGTTGCTGCTAGCAGCGCCCTTGTAAGTGGTAGTGCTGGGGGCGGGCGCACTGGTGTGAGCCGGCGTCGGCGTGCTCGACGGTGTGCTGCTGAGGAAGGAGTAGTGGGCCCAAGTGGACGAGCTGGATGAGGCAGTTGTGCTCGTCATTGCTGGTGCGGTGGAGCCTGTTGGCGCGGGGGTGTATGTGGGCGGGATGATGGTTGTAGGGGCGACTACGACGGATGAGGTCGATGATGAGGAGTATGCGGGAGCGGAGTATGTAGAGGCAACGCTGGTCGATGTCTCAGTGCTGGATTTTGATGAGCTTGCTGGTGCGCTCCATGCTGGTGTGCTGGTCTCGGAAGCGGTGGTCGTAGTGGGGACCGCCGGAACTGAAGTCGTGGCAGACCAGGTGGCGGTCGAGGTCGTCTTCGGGGCGTCAACGCAGTCGCACGGCTCGGTTCCTACGTGGACGTGGGTCGAGTTGCAGTAAGGGTTGAGCCAGGCAGAAACATTGGGCGGCGGTGTGTAGAGGACTGGAGCCCAGCTGCTTGTAGTAGTTACCTCCACTGAGAGTGACCATGAAGCAGTAGTCGTTGGCGTTTCGGCCGAGGCAGTGGAAGAAGTAGTCGATGTGGACGAAGTAGTGGAAGTCGACGTAGTGCTGGATGTAGACGAAGTAGCAGACGTGTATGAAGTAGTAGACGTGACAGGTGCTGACCAGCTAAGAGTCGTGGAGGCTGATTCGCTGTAGGTTGTCTTCGGGGCATCGACACAGTCACAGGGTTCTGTTCCTACGTGGACGTGTGTAGAGTTGCATTGTGGGTTCAGCCAGGCAGAGACATTGGCTGGGGGCGTGTAGAGAACTGGAGCGGAGCTAGTTGTCCAGGCAGTCGCCGACGACGTTTCGGACGAGGTAGCAGACGTGGTCACAGGCGCAGCAGTGATTGATGACGTCTGGGACGACGTAGAAGAGGTGGAAATAGGCGCGACAGTGGTCGACGCACTGCTCGAAGTTGCAGAGGAGGTGGTCGTCACTGGAGAAGCAGAGCTGGTAGAGTTGTGTGCTGGCGCCTGGATTTGACCGTCGGAGATTTGGGTAACGTATGGCCTGGCAGCGGTGGATACGGGCTGAACAGCGCTCGAACTGCTGTCGGAGGACGTTGTTGAGCTCGTTGTTGGCAGTACTGGCGCTGCCGATGACGTCGATACTGCATTAGTCGTAGAGGTGGCAACGGTCGGTGCCGCCTCGCTCGAAGCTGGCATGTTCATCATCATGTGAGACTCAGCGGCCGCGGGCGATGGAGCGGGCGATGCTGCTGGGACTTCACCAGGGACCTGGGTGGGAAGACTGTAGCCGGAAGGCATGACGAAGCCAGCAGGAACGGTGAAGCTGGTGGGCAAGACGGAGCCGGTAAGATTGAAGTAGCAGGGGTCGAGTTGACCTGGTTTCTGGCCATGGCGAGGGAGGAGTGGTCTGCCTTGGAGTGGAGAGGCATTGGTGGTGACGGCAAGGAGAGAGAGAAAGAGGGTGGAAGTCGAGGAATGCATGATGCTTGATCTGCTACAAAGGGATTGTAGCGGAGAATGATCGAATGAAACAGAATGGATTGTTCTGCAGGTATCAGAATGAGAGGAATATGGTTCTGGAATGTCACTTTGAAACAGTGTGTGACGATGTACTTATACAGAATGTACAATGACTCCATCCAGCCATCATACAGACGACCGGCCCCGTTGCCGGCCATCTGGTTGAAACAAGACGCTGGGTACGAGGTGGTAGGGAAGCTACCAACCAGCCTACTTTGCGCACTATAGATCAGACGAAAGAAGGGGAATTGTGGAGGTCGGGACGCAAAGGCCGTCGAAACCCTCCGACGGCCTGCCCTGGCAACCGGGAACTCGGTCCCTGGCGATCGTTGCAGCCCTACCCTTGAGTTTTTGTGGCTGGGTCTCTTGCGCCACACCACTGATCATCTTGTCGTCCCAATTTGGCAGCACTACCCACCATACATGTTGACCGTGACGGAGCAGAACGATGATGGAAAAGGTGTAAATAACCAGCAACACGAGCGATTGCTGTCGTAATATCGAGGGTAATGAGGCTCAGTGGCATGATCGGAAGATGCAAGAAGACACAGACTTGGAACGGCGCTTGGACCACAAGCGGCCCTGACTCGGCGTTCTCTGTCCCGCCTCCGAATTCCCAGCCTCCCAGAAACTGTCCACGCATCCACTTCTCTTGACATATCGAGGCATTTCCTGGGGTAGACAATCGGTGTGGGATGTTTCGGAACAGGCATCCGTCGGATGCATTGTAGCGTAGATCTATGGGTCGGGACTATTGACCAGACTCCGCATGTGCGCACGCACTATAGCGGAGAAGAAAGCGAGTCCCTGGCATTGAAGGACGCCGACGTACATGCGGCCCTGAGGTACTTACCTGGCCATCAGATACCCTTGCCCCATAACAGCTTTGTAGACTCCCCAAAGTCCACTGAGAGGCCAGATGCTCCAAAGCACGCTCTTCGACCATGCAATCCAAGATCCGCTCTGCGCACCTGATTGCGCTTGGACATCGACTTTCACCTTGTCGAACACCGACGGTAGCCAGGTTGCATTGTACTTAGCGCGCAAGGCGTCGTACCACTGTCGGTCATAGATGCTCCAGAACTCGTCTTCAGTGTAGTACGCATGTGCATAGAGCCACTTCATTCCATCAAGCTCCCGTACCTTGTCCTCCAGCATGCGATTCTGATGGACGAACTCTTCGTATCTGCTAGAGCCCGGTCCCCACACGCCGACGTTGAGTAGCATGCCGGGATGTTCTTGGTCTTTGCCCTTGTCGGAAGAAAAGTGAGGGTGTAATGACACCTGTTCGCTCTGGCGCAATGGGCAGAGCCAAAGAGGATAGAAACCAAACGTGTGGTCCACATACTCTATGAAGTCCTGCACCGTTGAGAAAGGCAGGGCGAGGTCCTGGATCATGTACCGCTGCGAGTGTCCGCTTTCGTGCAGAGCGTGATACATCACTCGGGTCCGCATGAAGCTGTCCAATGCCCAGCGGGTGATTCGGTTGAAGGGAGTCACGAAGTATTCGAAGGCGTAGACGCCGGTCCAAAAGGCGCCGCGGTCGTGGCGGAACAAGTAATCAGTTAGGGGAATCGCTTCCGTTACGGGGTCCAGAGACGTGGAGAGCAACTTTTTGGCATGCAGGTAGAACCAAGGATCTTGAGCGCGAAAGAAGCGGTGAACTTCGGAAGCGCCTCTCACATCGTTCGTCAACCGCCCTGTCATGACGACAGCTTTGTTGAGGCTGAAGACGATACCATCAACGTAGTCGTTCGCGAGGTCTTCTATTTCCGTTCCGATCTTCTGGATAGCTTCGGATACGCTCGTCATCGGATGATAGGTCAATTGGACGTACTCTTTCGCCTCAAGCAGTCTTATCTCAAAGAGTGTAGCGACTCCCAGTGTTCCGAAAGATCCAGCTGCACCATGGAAGAGGTCACGTCTCTCGGTGTCGGAGCACTTTACCACGTCCCCGTTAGCGAGCACGATCTCCATCCAATTGAAGGTGCGGTCGAAGAAGCCATGCTTGAACGAGCTGCTTTCTCCAGCTGTTCCAGCAAATCCTCCTCCAACAGTGATGCCAGGAAACTCCATTACCACCGGAGGGACTAGACCGTGTAGCAGTGTGGCCTCGACAAGACGATCCATTGGCACGTTGGGCTCGACCAGCGCGGTCCTCCTTTCCGTGTCCACATTCAGAATGTGAAGGAGACCGCTCGTGTCAACCATCCGGCCACGCTCAAACACCGACTTTCGAGTGCTGTTCGTAGAGCCATGGTATATTCGAAAGGGTTCCTGCTTGTTATAGAACTGGCGTACCCCACGAGCGATCACTGCTACTGCTTCGTCGTGGTGGTCCATCTCAACTCTACAGCTGCGTGTATCATGTCAAACGCCAAGTCAGGAGCTGCCGCTGGTCGTACGGCAACGACACTTTAGTGTGGTAAGTTCCAGATGATCAGGCAGGCTTCTCATGAGGACGTGGAAGCCAGAACGGTAGGTTGTGTGTGAGCACTGTCTAGTCACACTTGCTGTGGAGTGGAAGTGAGGTGGACATCACCGACGAAGAGAAGGACTGTCGATGAATATGTAGGGAACACCAAGATCCGGCAAGAACGGAAAAGCACGGTGCCGAAGCAGAAGCTAAGAATAGCAAGAATCAACGACCGCACAATGTAAGCCCGCGACACACATCGAGCTACTGCATACTCCGTATCGGAGGAAGAACGAATATAGTAGACTGTCGATGCATGAGCATGCATGTATGGCCGACCATTGCCCTCCTCTCCACAGCCTTCGATGAAGACAAGAAGAGAACGGCACCCAAGGACTTCCAAGAGATCTACTCTCCACCCGACTGACGGTCTTCGTTCTCATGGAAACCTCACATCATCCGTAGACGACGGGTAGCTCAATTGAAGATGCTTTTTGAAGCGAGTGTTATGAATTTGCGTTGTTTCATGGAGAGGAAAGGAGTTTCGCAGGTGCAGAGCTTTGAAGATCTTTTGAGCACCGCTCGGTGGCAGAGTTTTCCCGAAGCCGGCATTTCTCTGACGTGCAAGTATCCAATTGCTAGCTGCCCCTCCAAATTCACGGATCTGTGGAAGAAAAAAGTGCATGTGTTGACTTACCTGCAAGCCGACGTGTCTCCATCCTGCGGCCGCTCCCGAATCTACTCTGAACTAAAGCTGTCGCGCCGACATCCTACTGCACTGTGTCACGTTCCGAGAACATTGCTACAAGGGTCGTCTTTGCCTACTGTGCGCAATGGCTTCAGATGGCCAGAAGATTGGTACGATGAATGACCAATAGGAATAGTATTTCAAGATAGACTGACGTTCCTCAGCCATCATATCCGTGTCGAACAAGACCGGGCTTCTCGATCTAGCGAAGGGTTTGGTCAAGCAGAATGTTCGACTGTTGGCGTCTGGTGGGACTGCCAAAATGATCAGAGAAGCGAACTTTCCTGTCGAGTGAGTGTGGTCGGTAGCTCAATGTGTTGCTGCGATAGACGCTTATACGTGGTTGGCATCTTCCAGAGACATATCGTCAATCACCAACGCCAAGGAGATGTTGGGTGGTCGAGTCAAGGTTAGATCACATGTCAAAGCGAGACGACAGCATTTGTGTTGAGACGAGCGACAGACTCTGCACCCTGCTGTCCACGCCGGTATTCTGGCAAGAGATATCGCATCTGACGAAGAGGACCTCGCAAGTTCAAACATCAAGAAGGTCGACTACGTTGTCTGTCAGTAATGAGTTCCCACAAGGCCGGATCCTCCTACAAGTACTGACAACTATAGGCAATCTTTACGACTTCAAGTCCGCCATTGCGCAGGTTAACGTTACAATTGGCGAAGCAGTGGAGGGTGCGTCTACCAAAGCTTTGCTGCGTTTTCCTCGTCAATTCACTGGTGAACTCAGGGACGACTTTGAGCTTGCTGACTTCCCATCTCTAGAGATTGACATTGGAGGCGTCACCTTGATTCGTGCCGCAGCAAAGAACCACACACGGGTGACTGTGTTGACTGACCCTGAGGACTACCATGAGTAAGACATCCGTCATTTATCTCAAGCGTGGGCTGATATATTGCTACACAGCTTTCTCAAAGAGATAGACGGTGGAGAGGTCGCAGAGAATAGCCGCCAGCTCTATGCGCTCAAAGCTTTTGAGCATACTGCGGATTATGATACAACCATCTCCGACTTCTTCAGGAAGAAGTATGCCGGTGACGGGCTTCAGCACTTGACCCTGAGATATGGAACAAACCCTCATCAGAAGCCTGCTGCGGCATATATGAAGGAAGTCAATCTCCCTTTCAAGGTCCTCTGCGGGTCGCCCGGCTTTGTCAACCTCCTCGACGCTCTCAATGCTTGGCCGCTTGTCAAGGAACTCAGCCAAGCCCTTCAGTTTCCAGCAGCTGCAAGCTTCAAGCATGTCTCACCTGCCGGAGCCGCTATTGGAGTACCCCTGAACGATGTTGAGCGGAAAGTTTACATGGTCGACGATATCGAGGGTATCGAGAAGTCCGGGCTTGCCCAGGCATACGCCCGTGCTCGTGGTGCGGATCGCATGTCTAGCTTCGGCGACATGATTGCAGTCTCACACGAAGTAGATGTGCCGACAGCAAAGATCATTTCCCGTGAGGTCTCCGACGGCATCGTTGCGCCCAGCTACTCTGTTGAGGCACTGGACATCTTGAAGAGGAAGAAAGGTGGCAAGTACCTTGTACTACAGATGGACCCTGACTACGAGCCGCCAGCGCAGGAGAACAGGACAGTGTACGGCGTACAACTGTCTCAGCACCGCAATGATGCGCGTATCTCGCCACACGACACCTTCAGCACAATCATCACACCAAAGGACTCTCCGCCCCTCTCCGACTCAGCGCTACGTGATCTCACTGTGGCTACTATCGCTCTGAAATTCACTCAGTCAAACTCTGTTTGTTATGCATTGAATGGGCAGGTAATTGGGCTCGGTGCCGGGCAGCAGTCACGCATTCACTGCACAAGACTGGCGGGAGACAAGGCCGACAACTGGTGGATGCGGTTCCATGAGAGAGCTCTCAACATCAAATGGAAGAAGGGAACTAAGAGGCCTGACAAGAGCAACTGTATTGACATGCTCTGCAGTGGTTCTGGGATGCCAAAATCGGAAGCGGAGCGAGAGGACTACGAGAGTCACTTCGACGAGGTACCTCAGCCATTCACGCAAGAGGAGAGGGATGCATGGTTGCAGAAACTGTCCGAGGTGGCTTGCAGCAGTGACGCTTTCTGTGAGTGCAAACATCTTCCTTCATCACGAACGATTTCTGTGCTAACACTCGGTAGTCCCTTTCATCGATAACGTATTCAGAGCTGGCCGCTCTGGCGTGAAGTACATTGCTGCACCAAGCGGCAGCCAGAACGATGGTGCGGTGTTCGAGACTGCTTCGAAGCTCGGTATCACCTTCGTGGAGCAGCACTTACGTCTTTTCCACCACTAGGTTATTACCGTCAGGCTCATGTCGGACCGTTCATAGTTCTTTCAGATTTGAATCTATATAGACTGTCCTTTCGGCGCGGTGATACCACAGAATAGACTTCATCTGCCCCTTCTTCTTCGTGCCGTATTGTATGCTAGGAACTGCAACGCATGAGCGACTGATATTGATGTTCGAGCAGAGTCTCGAAGTTCCGTGGTTGTGTATATTGTGGTCCTCCACCCATGACTCACGTTCGCGGTCGTGGCGGCTCTACAAGTTTGCGAGCACCCCGCCAAAACGCCAACCTTAAATAGTTCTGCCCACCTCCAACTCTGCAACAGCAGATTAGACACCGCGTCAAAATCGACGTTGCCCGCTGTATCCGAGAACTGATCGCTGTAGCACGAACGGAAGCCGCAATCATGGCTTCGAACGGCGACCTACCACCGCAGAATGGCGACATGCCTGAATCCGACGAAGAATCTGTTCCAGGCTCTCCAGGGCTTGACGCACAGCAAGACTCCGATATCGATGACATGGCTCAGCAGGGGCATCAGATGCCCAAGTCGGCTCTGAAGAAGAGCTCACAATTTGTACCGACGGCCGTTGCGAATCGTCCGACTCTCCCTGAACAGCCCGATCCAAAAAACCTTGGTAGGTTCAAGCAGTACATGCAGAGACACTTGAGTATTTTGGGCTCACAAGTGAACACTGTAGATGTCAGCAAGTTAACGCCGCTTTCACCGGAGATCATCTGTCGCCAGGCCACTATCAATATTGGCACAATAGGACACGTCGCACACGGGAAGTCAACGGTAGTCAAGGCGATATCTGGAGTACAGACCGTCAGATTCAAGAACGAGTTGGAGAGAAATATCACAATCAAGCTGGGATATGCAAATGCAAAGATCTACGAGTGCGACAATGAGGAGTGCCCACGGCCGACGTGCTATAGGAGCTACAAGAGTGAGAAGGAGGTGGACCCACCATGTGAGCGCGAAGGCTGCGGTGGGAAGTACAGGCTGTTACGCCATGTCAGTTTTGTCGACTGTCCTGGCCACGACATTCTCATGAGTACTATGTTGTCAGGTGCGGCCGTCATGGACGCCGCCCTCCTGCTAATCGCAGGCAACGAAACCTGCCCTCAACCGCAAACATCCGAACATCTAGCAGCCATCGAGATCATGAAACTCAACCATATCATCATCTTGCAGAACAAGGTTGATCTCATGAGGGAAGAGGCTGCAGAACAGCACTACCAATCAATATTGAAGTTCATTCGCGGTACAGTGGCGGACAAGTCCCCCATCATCCCGATATCTGCGCAGCTGAAGTTCAACATTGACGCTATCAACGAGTGCCTCGTCACAAAGATACCTGTTCCGGTACGGGACTTTTCAGCGGCACCACACATGATCGTTATTCGATCGTTCGACGTCAACAAGCCTGGTGCGGAGATAGAAGAGCTGAAGGGAGGTGTGGCAGGTGGCAGTATTCTGACTGGAGTACTCAAAGTCGATGACGAGATCGAAATCCGGCCCGGCATCGTCTCGAAGGACGAACAGGGCAAGATTCAGTGCAAACCCATCTTCTCCAGAGTTGTCACACTCTTCGCTGAGCACAATGACCTAAAGTTTGCTGTGCCAGGTGGTTTGATTGGTGAGCTTCACACGAGTCAAGCACGTACGATCAAAGCCGACTAACACTCTCTGTAGGTGTTGGTACTCGCGTCGATCCCACCCTTTGCCGTGCCGACCGTCTTGTCGGCTTTGTTCTTGGATTGCGCGGCCAGCTACCAAACATTTACACGGAGATTGAAGTGAACTACTTCTTGCTCCGCAGACTGCTCGGTGTCAAGGTAATTACCCGCTTGTATAATTGGTCCGAAGTCCAATGGCTGATCAGCACGATTGTAGACCGCCGATGGCAAGCAGGCGAAGGTTGCAAAGCTGGCCAAGAACGAGGTGCTCATGGTGAACATTGGCAGCACGGCCACCGGTGCCAAGGTCATCGGCGTGAAAGCAGATGCCGCGAAATTGCAATTGACGGTCAGTATTCCCCGACAGCCACCACCGGTCGCGTATGGGATGAACTGCTGACCATCTTTGTCTGTAGTCTCCTGCATGTACGGAGATAGGCGAGAAGGTTGCCTTGAGTCGGAGAATCGAGAAGCATTGGCGGTTGATCGGATGGTGAGTACTCCATATCTCGCACCGAAAGGAATATTGTTTTCTAACCGTCTTGTAGGGCAAACATCATGGCCGGCACTACACTGGACCCCATTTCGGATTGAGTAGTATTCCGCGCACGGCACTCGACGAATCAAGCACGGCAAAATCACCAACTCACTAGAAGGGTGCCAGATATGGGAACGTTGCTGAGAGGAAGTATTCGGTGAAGCGCGAAAGGCACAGCGGCGATGAGTTGGTGGATCTCTGATGATTCTTCCAATCTTTGTTTCTTCCCACTGCAAGGTCTCGTGCAGACGTGATGACACTTGAGCGAGCATATTCAGAGATAGACAAAATGGATCCCGGGTCAAGATGACTTGTTAGGCCTCTTCTGAAGCCTTGGCGACAAGCGATGTAGGTACTGTTTGCACGCTCTCAGGACACACCGAGCATGGCAGACAAACGCGTGCTCCTTATAGCACGCTTGCGGCCTCCCAGCCCATGCCGCACCTGCCACGTCGGCCCAGCAATCTCTCTAGCCGTCCCGGCGTGCCCACGTACAACGCGGCTTCTCCGCCCTCCTCGCTCTCACACGCGCCCTTCCCCCTTCCTAACCCCCCTCTGGCCCTCATCGACCACCACGATGCCTTTCCCCTGCATCTTGCCGCCGTGGGCGAGCTCGATGAGCTTGGGGATCTCGTGCAGGCCGTTAAAGGCGTTTGTCTTGACGGAGATGTGGTGCTCGGCGACGACGGCCAGCATGCGGCGCGCTTCGGTGGGCGAGCAGATCAGCGAGCCGTGCACGCGGATGTCGCGGAAGATGAGCTCGACGAAGGGGATCGAGACTTCGTCGGGCTGGGGCGGTGGAGAAGGGGTGGCTGTTAGCAGCTGGGCACACGGTGGTCGAGGGTGCGCTTCGTGCGGGGGTGGGGCTCACCTGTGCGATCTGCAACATCACGCCGTGCATCTTCGTCACCGCGCACGCTGTCGCCGCCGCGCTCTTCGCATCCGACACGTTGACTGTCGCGTCGGCGCCCGCTCCGTTCGTGACCTTGTGCACCTCGGCCACCACGGCCTCGTTCCCCTTGCGCGCGTCAATGACCACGTCCGCGCCCGCGGTCCTGCTGAGCTCCAGGCCCTCGTCCCGCGCGTCAATGCCGATGACCTGCAGCCCCAGCGCCTTTGCGAACTGTATGCCCAAGTGCCCCAGGCCGCCGCCGGAGCCGACGATCGCGAGCCACTCTTTCGCCTTCAAGTCCGCCTGCAGCACGCCGCGCCACACCGTGCAGCCGGCGCAGGCAAGCGGGGCGGCGGTCTCGAAGGAAACGGAGTCGGGCAGCTTGGCGGCGGTGCGGGAGTCGATGCGGACGTAGTCGGCGAAGGCGCCGTCCAAGTTGACGCCGATGGCGCCGTCGTTGTTCGCGCAGTACTGGCTGTAATTCTCCGGGCCCTGACAGTCGGCACAGATGCCGCACTGGTTGCGCATCAGGCCGCACATGACGCGGTCGCCCTCTTTGAAGTCTGTGACGGAAGATCCGACGGCGGCGATGGTGCCGCTGCCTTCGTGCGACGCGGTGCAGGGGAGCTTTGTCTTGAAGACACCAGCGCTGACCATGCCATCCGTGTGGCAGAGCGAGGCTACGGCCGTCTTGACGAGCATGTCGTAGGGCCCGAGGTCGCGGGGCGTGGGGACTTGGTGTATTTTGTAGGGTGCATTGTACTAGGTGCTGTTAGTCCTGGGTATGTGAGAGTTGTGTACGGTGACTCCATTTACTACTACTGTAGGCTCTAGGGTGTGGGATCAGAGAGACGGAGGGACAGTTGCTTACCTCTACAACCTGGCACGCCAGCATCTTCTCTGGAACGCTCTCGATACCCATGACGGTCGGTAGATGTTTTTGATCGGTAATGAAGTCTTGTAAGCTTCTTCGGTACGTAGCAACAGTGATACGACTATTTGCGTGAGTTGAGAATGTACAGATGGAAATATTCTCTTTGGGTGAAGTGATGGTCGGGATCGGCGTTATGTCATTGCGCATGTGGAGATACAATCCCGCGCATTTGCTAAACTCCGCGGTGAGCAAAATTGAAGTAGAGCATTTCTTAGCGCAAGACGAGCGATTGAAGGAACTTGAGGTCCGGAGTGACTTTGGCACAATGGTGTGCTGTTCTCGTGCGAAAATGTCGGATTCGAGCAGCTAAGCTATGTGGAAAGGAGAACCACATGGAGAAGATGTCTCGATCGATGGTGGCATGACAACAAAGGATATGCGGACGTGGAGAATGCGAATGCAACGCTGCTGCTGGCTCCTTTTGGAGTCACAAAGCTTACACAAGGGCAAACTTATGGTGCTGAGCCCGGGCGATGTGCGAATAGATAGGACATATACTCTCGAACTACAGTTCTCCTGTATCTGTACGCCATGTCGAGGCAAGGACGTGAGACCGTGCATGAAATCACGCCTTTAAGGTCATCCATTCCATGACGATATGTGACCCTGGCTGATTGTAGGTGAAAGGCCGTCGCATTAGATCTTGACGTCGATACTGATGCCGATGCTGGCCACGTTTGGTCTCCAGAATCGTAGCGCCAAGGGCACCAAAGAAAGATCAATGCTTCTTTCTGGCAGCTTTCAAGCGCCAATCCCGATGATTCAATTGTTGTGTGCATACTCAGATGCCGCTGGTCTCCATGCCCTCACTTCCGGTTGAACCCTTTGTTCATCGTCTGCCGCCGACCATTCCTCCCGTTGTGCAACAACGATTCCCTCAATGACTTGCTCTGCTTGTTTGCTTTGGGAGGAAGCAGCTTGTTTTCCCTCTCCGTAACACGCAATCGAACCGGCCCTTTCACAACGTCCTTTGGAGGCTTTGCACCCTTCTCAAGACGCGCCAACTTCTGCTTTGACTTCAAACGCTGGTTTGTCGCAACATCTCGGCCAGAGCCTGGTGGAGGTGTAGGCAGCCTTGTCACGGGCTCAGCAGCGAGCAGTTCTTCTGGAAGCAACGCCGGTATCTCGAGTCGCCTAGCAGCACCGATCGGGAGCCCATTCGTGTTGCTCTCGCCTTGGTTTTCTGCTGCTGCCGTTGTTGATGCGGTGTCTCTGTGGATCTCTGCCGAATCATCTTCCGCTGCGTTTAGCCGCTTTCTCTTCCGGCTGCGTTTCGAAGACTCTGCTTGCTCCCTCAATTTCGCGTCACGCTGCTTTCGTTTCCTTTTTGCAGCAGCCTCTTGCCTATGTAGACGTCAGCGTACTGCTGACTTGTTGACTCTGGTGAAAGTTGTATGGCCATACTCTTCAGCCGCTTTTGCGGCTTCGGCCTCAATGGCTCTCGTTCGCTCTAGCGCAGAGGAAGCGGTAATGGCTTCGGGGGCATCGTCATCGCTATCACTGTCGTCGACACCCTCAACGTTCGCGACAACTGTCTCATTGGACAGAGGTTGTATATTGGGTGCACCGCTTGCGTCAGTCGCTGCGTGCAGTGCGATGGAAGAGTTGTCGCTGTCGAAGACTATACGTCGGCTCTCCATGAATGGCATATTGGCGCTTGCAGAGTGAACACGCGAGAGTGTGCAGATCTGGCTCCACTGCGATGTGAAGTGATGGAATGTGAATTCCGCTGCAAAGCTCATGGCAGATGTCACAGCCATCGGAAAAACGTCGGTGTTGATGCAGCTGCTTCAGCGACTTTTATGCTGCATTACTCAACACACATGTATAGATCTCTCCAGCTTCCATCGTGCTCCCGATTCGAGCAAGAGGTTGTCCAGTACACTAGAAACAACCGAACTCCTAGTGCACGAACATATACGAAGACGCGTACTGAGAGCTAGACCGGCGCAATGAACGCGCCAGACAGGTAGGCATCCCCTTGGATATCAGGATCACCCCAGTCCTCGACAACGAAGCCATGGCCAGTCGCATTGAGCTTGTACAGTTGTTGGAGGTCGAAAGTGAGCGCTTCTTGCTAACTGCTGCAACCCCAGATTTGAGCTCTTCTTGCTTGGCGACGGCGAGAAGAAAGTCACATTCGTCCCAGAAACCCGTCAGTGGCTCGATTCGCTCATCAATCTTACACCACAAGCATCCTGACACCTGCGTATCTCAGGTGTTCCAAATGCTGCTATCTTCACCTTCAACAAAGAAGACCATACTCTTGGCAATCTACTTCGCGCCCGTCTCCTCAAGTCTCCAACCGTTCTGTTCTCCGGCTACAAGGTCCCACATCCACTCTTCGCAACCTTCGAACTTCGAGTCCAGACAGACGGCTCTGTCACACCCAAAGAAGCACTTGGGCAGGCTTGTAGAGACGTTGTCCAGGACTTGGAAAAGCTGAGCCAGGAGTTCACGAAAGAATGGGAGTTAAAGAAGATTGCGAACACTGGGCGCGAAGCATAAGCCTACACCACGTGGGGAAAGAGTTGATTGTTGCTTGTTGCTTGTTTCAGCATCAGCTATGCACAGGAACGCCTTTGAGCGTGGAGTTAACAGGGCGGGGGAGATTTCGCTAGGCCTTCTGGGAAACTCTGGCTCAAGTGAGGCATCACGATGGCGTCGGGAATTTGCTCGAGACATCCAGGGATTACTACAGAAAGAAGATTGCAAAAGGCAGCATGAACAGCATCGATGAGTGCTGTCCGGACGCCCTCGGCTTGGGGGGGTTACAACTGGATATCAGAAGCGAAAGATGTTGCAAAATACGTGGTGAGGTCAGCAAAACGGGCTATTACACAGTGTACAGTCGTACCGTCGTACGTCTCGTTGAGGAACTTACAAAGGACCACGCTCGCTGCTGCCAGGTCCCTTGTGTTTTGCAGCCGTGGGATCCCGGACTACGTATCACTGACGCGCCAATTACCGCCTCGAAAATTCCACATCCTTTCTGTGAGTCGCTTGTGTGTGTTCGTTTCCAGTACGAGGCCGCCCAGACACCCGATTTGCAAGGGAAGCTCGATTACCTCATCCAGCCAGAGCTGAGTAATCGGATCCGGCCGCGAGATTCGCACGCCAGCCAAGCCCACAGTTCGTGTCCTCCAACTCGGAATTCCTCTCGTAGAGCTTTCCGGTCAGGAAACATACCGTTCTACCTAGCTTCTGCTCGTCTTCCGCAGCCACATTTTGATACGAAGTCCTCATGCAGCCAGTGCTGAGAGAGCATTTGAGGGTTTTTGTGGTTCTACTTTGATCACTATACACAACATTTCTCTACCGTTATGAAGCATCTCGAACCCACAGTGCCATCGTGTTGCAGCTGTAAGAACTCTCAGTCGGTCGTCCCTGCCTCCCTCACGCCAATTCCGAAGCCTCCCCTACGCTTTCCGCGATTGAGGCGACGGCTTGTGTCCTGCCCATACATATCTTAAATTCCTGCTTACGTCCTCGTGCCAACCCGTCCACGCCCGTCCTACAGTCCTCTTTCTCCAAATCTCCCAATCTCACAGCCGCGATGACACCAATCCTAAACACAGCCATCGTGCTCCTCTCAGCAGCTCTCACAGTCTCCTGCGCTGCAGAGCCAGAATCCACCTGCACCGACTTCATCGCCCCCGTCACCGTCACCGCCCCGTCCTACGGCCTGCAGTTCCCGCCCTTCGAGAACGGCTACCAGGCGACCCACTTCCTCAACGTCGCGACCAACAGGGATGCCGGCCTCGGCCCATCGCCGTTAAAGGCGCCTGTTAACGTCACCCAGACTTTCGATATCAGTGCCCGCTATTGCACTCCCGCGAAGACGTATGCGAGGGACGGGAAAGGCGGGAGCGTGATGCTGCTGACGCACGGTATTGGGTTCGACAAGAGGTAAGACGTCTAATAAGAATGGAGGCGACACAGCGCATCGTGTCGCTGACTCCCACAACCTTGGCGTCCAGCTACTGGTCCTTCGGCAACGCGACCTACAACTACGTCCTCGCCGCCACCCGCGCCGGCTACAGCACGCTCTCCTACGACCGCCTCGGCACGGGCCTGTCCTCGCACCCGTCCGCCTACACCGCCGTCCAAGCGCCCACCGAGCTCGCCGTCCTGACCCAGCTCACCACTCTCCTGCGCAGCGGGACCCTCGGTCACCGCATCCCCGCCCCGGCGACGGTGGTCCACGTCGGGCACAGCTGGGGCTCGATCCTGTCGTGCGCGCTCGCCGCCGCCACGCCCTCGCTGTCCGACGGGCTCGTCCTGACCGGCTTCACCCACAACGCGACCTGGATGAACGACTTCGCCATCAGCACCGGCTTCCGGCTCGCGCGCGACGCCGCCCCGGCCCGCTTCGCCGCCCTCGACTCCGGCTATCTGACCTGGCCCGACGCGCTCGCCAACCAGTATGCTTTTTTCGCGTACCCCTTCTTTGACCCGGCCGTTCTGCGCCTGGCCGAGGCGCGGAAACAGCCCTTCGCCGTCGCGGAACTGCTCACCGAGCCGCTCGTGTACCCGGTCGTCGCGGCCGAGTTTGCGGCGCCCGTGCTGATCGTCGTGGCCGAGTTCGACCTCATCTTCTGTGGCGGCGCGTGCGGAATCCCGGGGAGCAGTGTCTATGTGCCGCCCGGTGGGAAGGCGGGAGATGCGCCGAGCGCGGCCTTCTTCCCCAAGGCACGCCCGTTCGATGTCGTGTTGCAGCCGCGGACGGGCCATGGGATGAACTTGCACTATAACGCGAGTAGCATGTATGAGGTTACGTTTGGGTTCTTGCGGCGGAATGGGCTGTGAGGGGATGGGCTGCTGGCGGGGCGGTGTTTGTGGTCGTGGTTTTGGTTGTGGTTGTGGTTGAGAAGATGTGGGGGTTGGCTCTTGCTAGGACGCTCTGGTTGAGATGAGGCCTCGTAGACCTCAATCTAGCGAGGAGTTCGTATGCAAGTATGCAAGGAGCGGTGCAGATGCTGCCGAACGGTACACCTCCAGTGTTGGAAGTGAGAAAATGGGTTTCTAGAGATGGCGCCTGTTCTGTGTGTCTTTTTAGGAGGGTCTGTCGGAAGCCCTGCCGTAATATGGCGCATAGTCCATGGTGCCTCAGAAAGCTGATCGCTCAATATGCCTCATCGAAGCTGTTCGTGTTTCATTACCCAGGTGTGTGTGCCCGGTTCTACGTGATGGAGATATTGACGATCTTGATGTCCTCCTCCGGCTTCTCCTTGTACACGCGCGTATTCTCAATCTTGTGCACGACATCGAGGCCCTGAATCGCGCGGCCGAAGATGGTGTGTTTGTTGTCCAGCCACGGCTGTTGTCAACCCCATAACGTCAGTAACCAACGACAACAACGAGACGGACCTTCGGAGAGAACATTTCTCTGTGAAGGGGGTGGGGGGAAATAGAGAATGAGGTATATGACTCACCGTCTTCTCCGTCGTAATAAAGAATTGGCTGCCATTCGTGCCGGGCCCCGCATTGGCCATAGAGACTGTGTACGGCCTATCGTGTTTCAGCGTCGAGAACTCGTCTTCGAATTCTTTGCCCCAGATGCTCTCACCCCCAGTACCGTCGCCGAGCGGGTCGCCGGTCTGGATCATGAACTTGCGGATGACGCGATGGAAGATCACGTTGTTATAGTAGCCCGTTTTCGCATGCGTGACGAAGTTCTCGACAGCCTTGGGCGCCGCGGATGGGAAGAGACGCAAGTGAATATCTCCGTACGTCGTGTGGATGATGGCGGCGGTGCCGGTCTCAGCGGTTCTTGCGGAGGCGGCGGCGTGCTTGCCGAGTTGTTGCGGCTTCTCGTTATGTATGTCGCGCTCGGATTTGGAGATGTTGGACTCGTTTGTGAACATGTAGAAGCGCACCTTGCCGACACCGGTGCTCACCAGCATCGCGTCCCGTGCTTCGGCTTCTTGCAGCAGAGGGTTCTCGGATGCGGCCATGGCAACGGTCACTACGCCCTTCTTGTCTGGCTGGCCTTGGTAGAGGGATAGGTTTAAGGATCTAAAGGGCTCGTCTCGGCCGTAGACCTTGACGACCCTGTTCGTAAGGGTATTGATGACTTTGGTGCCCAGTATCGAGCCGTAGAGGATGAAATGGCCCGTCTCGTCGAAGATGACGTTGATTCGATTGCGCACCGATGGGTTGTCGACTTCTCTCTCGACCGCTAGTCTTCTACCAAACTCGACCTCGTCTAGTTTGTGGACGGCTGTGCCTGCTTGTTGCATCTCCTCTATGATCTGGAGGGATTCGTCGTAGGTACGGTAGAGCTTCCCAGTAGTAAAATCAAATACGCGTACTCTACGGTCTGGGAAGGAGAATGTTGCGAATTGCGATCCGGATGGAGATATGGTGATAGAGCTTGGAACGGACTTGGACTGTAGGCCGTCAGTCCCCTGCTACAACGGAGGTACTGCGACATAGCAGATACAGTACCTTTTTGAAATCAAACAGATTGGTCGAGCTCTTCATCTTGAAGACGCTGTCCGGCTTCTCGTATGTTCCGCTAGGTCGCCAGTACTCGATCATGCCTCCTTCATCCGCCGAGACCACGCAATCGTAAGTGTTGTTATATGCCATGATGGAGACAGGACTTCGGTGTAATTTGGTGATAGTTTGTAAAGGTTGCTGGTCCTCGCCTCGACCATCGTATATCCGTATGTGAGAATCAACTTCGGTGGACACGGCCAGCAGCGGGAAAGAAGCTCCACGGCCATGCACCCAGCAAATACACTTCGGCGTAACCTCTAGGGTAAGCATAGCAAGGAGGTCTATACTTCAGCGTCAGTGAGCACATCTTGCAGATCTCGAGAGCATTAAATCCTACCGAAGGTGACAACATCAAAGATCTTCACGCTCCGATCTGCGCCTGCAGTCGCAAAACTCCTCCCGTCCGCACTCACGCTCACGCTCTTGATCTCGCCATTGTGCGCCCTGAACTCTTTCACAAACTCCACATCGCCGCTGACTTTCTTCCAGAACTTCACTACGCCGTCTACAGAGCTCGTGATCAGAAATTCGGTGATAGGGGTAAAGGTGGTGAAGCACAGCTGCTCCTTGTGCATGAGGGATTTCGAGTAGCGCGGGCAGGCTGGCAGGGCGGCGACGTACAAGCTCTCGTAGGGTAGCTTCCTGCGCTTCTTCGGCGGTACTGCTGAGGGCAGTGCTGGGCCCATGTCGTCGTCTGAGGAGTCATCGTCTGGTGCAGGCGCCTCGGTGGTAGTGCTTCCGTTTCCTTCCAACTCAGATCTCGGTCGTTTTGTGCCATGTGGCGATGCTGGAGCGGGAGCCGTCATGTTGAAGAGTCGTGAGTCGTTACGAGAGAAGCTGTTAGGCGTGGGAAGTCGCTGTTGTGTCGTCTGCTTGTCGCAGACGGTCGAGCCCGAGGTCGTGAAAGCGAGAAGTGACGGGAGCTCGAACGTGCCCTGATGCACGGCGGGCAAGTTGGCCCGTTCCGCAAAGCGGCAGGGAACATCCTAGAAGCCGTGATCTGGATAGGGCTGACTCACAGCCGCTGGACTCGGGACGTCACCGAGGCGAGTCATAGAAAAACACTCGATCGCCACGGAGTTTTGTGCATTTCTGCTACACAACAAACACCCACTCTTCCTACACCGTACTGTATCTGTTCCGTTTCTTTCACGTTCATTAGGCTATTTTTTTGAAGCCTGCCCCGTCACCAAGCTCTGCTTACACTGGCTCCATCCTCTTTTATACCCCCAATCCAATACATCCTCAGTCGCCAACGTCTCGTCAGTTCCAATCAAGATCAACGAATCTCACGCCACCACAATCTTACGCACCGTTCCAAACATGGCTACGATAGCATCAGTTCCGAGCTCACAAAACCAAGCAACTCGCGATGATACCAGGCAACGCAGCCGCGGGAGACCGCGCAGAGGGGGCGCGTCAAGAGATGCAGCGGCGCCAATCGAAGACGTGCCGCAACCCACAGGACAGGGACGGCGCAGGGGCGCTGGTCTGTCGCAAGCCTCAAGGAACGCTCTACTCACCTTGAGACCTTCCTCAATCCCACCACCATCGCAGCCCACGTCCACCGAACCCTCGAGCGCCGAAGTATCCGCCTCAGAAAGCGTGCCATCGCAGAGGCAAGGCCAGAGAAGAGGCCAAAGAGGAGGTTCACTGAGGCAAGAGCGAGGCAACAGCCACCAGGCTCATACACATCATGGACAGCGTACGGCGCATGGGCGACAGTTCGGTGGCCGGTTGACCGCGGATCACGAGACTGTGCTGAATGAAGCGCCATCTTCTGCTTCACCACTGCAAGCAGACGCGCCGGAGTTTCGCCCAGGCCAGCCACCCGTACAACGAGCTGCTACACACGCAGTACCACCCAGACAACAGCAGCGTCAACGAAGAGCATCGAAGTCCACAGCGCCGGACATCGCAACGCGCACTCACGAAGACATCAGCAACGGACATTACGAGTGTCCAATTTGCACAAACGATGTTCAGCGCAGTTCCAAGGTCTGGTCGTGCAAGACCTGCTGGACCGTGTTCCATCTGTCTTGCATCAAGAGATGGTCGACAAATGAAG
>NAJN01000335.1:0-25663 GCA_005059845.1 Cryomyces minteri
CGGTCAGCAAGAACTCTGGCACGCGTGTGCAGTGATGGACGCACTCTTTGGGGTTCATGGTCCCTGCATCGACATTGAGGTACGGATCCACCTTGATGGACGAAACGTGCATAGACTGTCAGCATTCGAAGTGCTCTCGTGCAGTCTCGAACGCGTCAGCGCGGAACACATATCTTCAATCCAATGGTCTTCAGCAGCAGGCCCGTGGAGGAGGCTGCGACGCGTCAGGGCCAGTTCTGCACGTCGTATAACGCGACTGTAAGAGGGTGATTCTATACCTATGATGCCCTTCCCCACACCGCTGATAACACCTGAAAAACATGAGCAAGACATCCTCCTGCGGCACCAAGGCAGTACTGACCTCCCGATACCAAGACGTACTTCATTTTGGCACTGTGAAAACTTTGCGAGGCCCTTGCTGGCTATTGCCAGGGGGAAGGAAAGAAGTGGAACGTGTGGACTCGACAGAATCCCATAAAGCATTTTGCCCACTAGCAAGCCGGCGCTAACGTTTAGCGTTTCTTGTACAATGCTATTGTGCCTCACCATACATTAAGGTAAAAGACACCTCAGGTCTATCTAGCCAGTGCCATCCACTAGGGAAAGCAAACCTATGCAACGCCAGATTTGGCATTGAGTGCCCCGTCCGGTACTACTACGGCCTCACGAGCTGTTCCACTGTGATGGAACTGCATTTGCATGGTGAGCGCGAGAGGTTGCGTCCAACGCCATGATCCGTTAGCCTTTAGAGATCTAAGATGTCACGTTCAGTCTCAGATTGACAGCTGCAGCTGAAGTGTCATGGATATGTACATGGGTATACCGAAGACCGCATTGGTTGGAACTCTTACAAGCTATCCTCGAATCTGCTGCCAGCCGTGTCCCGAGTACTTCTGAAACACGGAGAGGTCGAGTACGCTAAATGTATGCACAATACCGCCGAACGTGTGACAGTTGCATGGTCGGGAATCGCAAGCGCCGATGCTATTGCCGAGCAAACTACAAAACCTCCAACCCCAATGGAATGTGAATGCAGGGGTATATTGTGGGCCCGCGGTGCCCCTGAATAACATAGAAGTGAGTGAATACAAACCGCCCAGTCCAAGAAAATAACGGGTCAGCATTTGACCAGGCTCCGATACCACAAAGGCATGGTGGAAAACTCGGTAGTCGTAAGCCTATTCCCCCAAGTAGGTCATGAGAGAAGGGAGCCCCCTCCGGAGCAGTCGAATCTACCCGAACGTGCGCGCCTGGGGCAAGACTGTTTCTTTTGTACACCAACCTGCACAGCTGGCGAGTGAAGGATGAAGCGACCACGAGACGCATATTCCATCGTCAGTGCGCAGAGCAGAACCACTTGTCCCGGATGTGTGGGTTTAGGCCATGATATTGGTGGTGTTCCACTACGCCTGGCGT
This sequence comes from Cryomyces minteri, assembly GCA_005059845.1. Lineage (NCBI taxonomy): Eukaryota > Fungi > Ascomycota > Dothideomycetes > Cryomyces > Cryomyces minteri. Next base: position 1,417 of record NAJN01000335.1, read on the forward strand.
TGACGTTTCTTCTTTCTCCTGCCTGTCCCTCTCTCTGGCGCAGCATCTTCGTCTTCTTCTTCTTCTTCTTCTTCTTCATCGTCATCGCTAGCGTGTCCACGGCTTCGCGCAGCAGTCCTCTCCTTGCCTTTCTTGACTTGGATATTGCACCCCTGACTCTTCAACGCTATCGTGAGAGCACTGCTTGGCCTCATGCCAGGAAAGTCTTTCGCAGTGTACACGGTAAAGACATTGCTTAGCACCTCAGTGATAATCGGCGAGTATCCGCCGGCTTGCAGGTTCATCGGCTCGATCCGCATCAAGACGAAGCGCAGCCTGAAATATCCGGGCGTCCGACAGGACAAATCTGGGAAACAGAAGAAGCACCCCTCGCGATCGTTCTCGTCCTTTAGGACAGCAGGTGAAGCCACCAGCTGGCCCATTAGTCTTCGTGTCGTGCGTCTGTCGCTCTGGACTAATGCCGTTTCTTCTTCTTCGCCGTCCGCGGTCCAGAGGCTACAATGGACGACACTCAAAGCATACCTGAGTTCTTCAGCATCGGTTTCCCCCGTCTTCGGGTCCGTGACGCTGAGTTCTATAATAGGCGGCGGATCGATGACCCTGCGATCCCTTTCGCCAAATCCGCAAGCTCGCGCAGCAAGGGGCTGTTGACGAATCCGAAGCTCATAGTGTAGTGGTCTTGACACGCTGTTAGCAACGAGGCTCCACTCTTCGGTGATATTTACTCACGCTTGCTCTGCTGGTGGCCTGTAGTGCGTCGTGTCCGCCTCAATTCTTGCATCGGCGGCAGCACGTTCAACAAGACCCGAGGGAGGGGCACGAGGGCCTTGTTTAATTGCTCTTGGTGTATCTGGTACTGTGAATGGTGGCGACTGTAAGGATGGAAGGGTTTGTTGAGTTGGCACACTTCTTGGAGTTGCGAAGACACGGTCCGGGTAACTTGCCCGCAATTCATCCGGGTGTAATCTTGCCACTGGACGTTGGTACAATGATCTGCCTGACATCTCAGACTGTGGTGACAAGGTCGGTCCATATCCAGACTGGCGTGCAGGGTCAGACCTCCCAGGCGTGTAGTCATGGCTAGAAAGCAGCGTTTGAACCGGAATGGAGGGCGCAGCAGAAGCGGCGTAGGCTGGATGGCTACGTGGCGATGCTCCGTGTATAGCTGGCAGATGCTGCGTCACGGGTGAAACGAACGGCGGGCTTGGTCGTACAGGACTCGGAGCTATCGACAGAGACGGAAGTGACAGAGGTTGTAATTGCAGCAGACGAGGACTTGGGCGTCCCAGAAACGAAGGCGGAGGAAAGATTGGAGGCTTCTGGGTCTCGGTCATGTCGGTCGGAGAGCTCTCGATAGTTCGTGGATGAACTGGCGGTGGAGGTCGGGACATACGTAATTTTGTCCACGGATAGAGATGTGAGTAGCCGCATTTGTGCTTCTTGCTGGACTGTCGTGGCCTATGTCGTGACCAAGTGCAAAGGCAGTCTGGAGCGAGAGCTCTGTAGGTTTACGGCCGTCGTCCAGGTCCAACGGAAGTCAGTGGAGGCTGTGCCTCTCGGCGCTGGCGTGTGAGTATGTTGGTATACAGTGCATGCAAAACACCACCCAAGTGCTCTTTGCACGTGTTGTCCTGCCAGAACTCGATCACCTCCACACCCAGTTCAGAGACTCCAGGGTGGTATTATGTCCAGACCTGGTGTTGAAGACTCGGTAAGCGGCCTCCAGGTCCTCTTTCGTGCTTCCAGACATCTGCCAAAGCGCAAGGAAGCGAGCTGTTGTTGCTTTGCAGGCTTCCGACGGCCTCCCTGAAGCAACGACTAGCGCAACTGGTACCCTTGATGGCCCGGTTATGCAGGCCCGTCAGTACGCGCCAGGAAAGCCGGATACGTGGCCTTCGCGAAGGGCGGTCGAACAGCTGCAGTGCAGTCGAAGTGTGCGCCAAACGTGCTCTGCAGCGGACTAAAGAGTATTTTATGTGTCTTGTGATGCTACACGAGCTAATGCGCGGCTAAGAGAACGGGGAGACATGTCTCTCGAAGCTCTGTAGGTACCTCACACTTGGGCTCTTGATGCAGGTGCCCCAGACGGGGCTCACAGACAACCTGGAACGAGGTCGATGAGATGCTCGGGTGGCAAGCGGTAGAATCCTTCGAAGTTCGGTGCAACCACAACGGTCGGCATCACAAGCGCCTGGTCCCGCCCTCGGCCTGAACCTTGTCTCTGGACGAGAACGACGTCTGAACGCCTCTTCGCTAAGCGACATTGTCTTTCGTCGACAGGGGAGCGAAGCCGCCTCATCCGTCTGTTGAGCCCGGTGTCGTACGATACTTGCTTCTGTATGGCAATCGTGCTCGTCCTTGTCCTCGTCCTCGTCCCCGTCCAAGGACACCGCCCGTCTGCCCTGAATTCGAGCCGTGGGGGGTCGGTGGCGCGATTAACGAGTGTGAGGTGTGGCCCGCTCCAGAGATCGAGGAGCGCCATCGCCGGTTGGCATCGAATCGCACAGGTACGTGGCTCTGGTCACGTCCCGAGAGACAGTAGGCTGGTGACGCACCGCTACAGTCTTGTGCACCGCCGAGCTTCACCTTCTGTTGTGCTCGTATACAAGGAGGAACGACTCGCTCGTCAGTATTGCTTGGACGTTCCGACGAACCCCTAGTATTATCACTACTGGCTGCAGGTCTGTTCTCAAGCAGTCTTGCATCCAACGCGAATCTTGACTTGTACCAAACATCCCCTCTGAGTTGCAGCTTGCGTCTACGACGGTCACGCTGTAGGGCGTCTCATCCCCCGTACATGTGTAGCCCCCGGTTGAGGCTGTCATGCCCGTAGCCGATACGCATCTGGAACATAGCCATGGCATCCTACGTAGTCTCTGGCATCAGGCCTCAGTGATCCCGAGATCTTCGAACACGTCAAGAACCAGGTCGACGTTGTACGAAGCCCTCACTGTGGCGGTGGCATGGATTCCGAGTGGTGATGACATTGTGTCGGATATATTAGATACGTACGGGACAGTGGATGGTGGCTCATGGCAGACGGAGATGCTCTTTCAGGCCATGTGGATACGTGAGCTTGACATTGGATTCCTGATACACCGGAACCAATCCTGGCGTTTACTGAATGCATGATGCATACAACCGACCACACCAGCCGAGCATCAAGGGAAGCAGGATCTGTACACACCCAATCTACAGGATCGATCACCTGTCAAACGACATCCTGGCCCGAATCAGCGAATCGGCCAGCCTGTTGCAAGCCGGGATGAAGCTTAAATCGACTGTGCGCAACAATAGAGCGTTTGGGCACGACTCGGTTTCCTCTTTCGGACGATTCATTTCAGCATCAATCCTCGGACGTCCTAACTCGTCGGTACAGCCAATTTGCGCTCGACTGTCGCTTTGGTCCATCCTCCTGCCCGAGGCTATGTCGGCTCGCAGGAGATGAGCAGCGCCGGGGATGAAACCGCAGAAGTGGTGTCGAGATGACGGCGACGAGATCCAGATCAGGCTCGGAGTAACGAAGCCAATGATGAACGAACTCGAGAGGTCAGGATATTGTAGTTCGTACAATGCGAGTTCCTGGATGGTGTTTCAAAGCGCTTGTGAACCTTATCGAAGATGAACCCCCTGGTACATTTGACCAGGATTCCTGCCCGAGTATTCACAGGTCGAGCGATGCACTACCTTAGGCTCTTGTTTCCAACCTGGCAACAACGCAATTGCAAGAGCCCGTGTAGAGCATTTCAAGTCGTGCCTTGCTGCGCGCGTACCTACGAAAACTTTCATCGTGCAAAACTCAGTGATGACCACCTTAGGCACGAGCCGTTCCATGCAACGGTCGTGCAGAAAGCTTGAGCCAAGACTTCAGCATACCAACTGCCAATGGCACCGCTCCTCCTTCCCCATTTTAGCCCTCTCCCGCACCACTTCTACTCCCCTTAAGGCACGGCAACTACCCTTCCAAACCCGGTTCCACGCTGTACTGTAGGGAAGGCATGTCTGTTCGCCTGCATGGTGATCCTAGCTAGACTGCTGGGTGCGTCCCCAAGTCCACGCACGCACGTGGGAGTAGCCACGAAGCCACGAAGCCGCCCGACAGACTGCAGTGCAGCGTATCGACGGTCTGACTCCGCTTCTCTCTACTTCGAACACGGTGTGGGCGTCGGTTGCAAGACCGCCGGCTGGGTGTGGTCTAGAACTCACAGTACTGCAATCGGTTACTTGGCAGCTCTGAGCTTCTTCGCTACGACAAGCGTGACCGGCAACAACGTCGACAACACACCGATTCGCTAGAAAGTGCTTTTTACACGAGATATGCTGCTGTCGGTGAGAGACCGAGCATCGACACCGCACTCAAGCAACTCCCTCTAGCAGGAACAGCAAGCTTGAGCGTACGGATTCCAGTGCTGCTAACTTTTCCCTTCCTAGCGTCGACGTCCCCTTGACTGCGAAAACTCGGCCGAAGCCCTATTAATACACGTCCGTTGAAGATGATCCTGGGTTATGGAGCCTCAGCTGAATCGTCTCGGAGCACTCGGATGATATTACAAGGATTCAGGCCCTTTTTTCGCCGGTGACAGGCCAGTGAGCGGGAAGGTCATCTGGTCATCAAGTCGCAGCCCTGGAAGTCATATGGGAAGATGGTCTGAAGAAACAAGGCACCTCATTTCCGATGTATGTCCAGCAATTAGAACTTCCTCCGAAAAGGGTCGGCCTTGTGTAGTGTCGTTCCGATTTGGAGCTCGCGATACAAGCCAGCGTCCATCACAACGATCGTCGTCGCCGAATGGAAGCATCATCGACGGCAATGAGTACCTGTATCGTTTGAACGAAACAAGTTTGCAGAAGTCCCTTAGTTCACGATCCATGTCACGGGCATAAGCGACTCCCAACCGGCGCATACCCTAGCAGCTCTCCATCACACTGTGGCAAAATGCACGTGTTGGTTCCATTCATGCAGTGCCTGAAACGAATGGCGGACAAATTGTCTCGATCCGTCCATCTGGGCGACTGCGTTTGACAGAAGCTTCACGCGGTAACACCGTGTGCCAACCGATAGTCTCACTACCATCTCATAGGATGGAGGAGAGGCATAGGGCTTGCCTGACCCACATCAGGCAGCTATGGTGATGCGTATCTGGCACGGTGCTACATATCGACTCCGTCAAAGTCCTCACCCAGCGTGTCGGATACATTGCTGCAGTGTCGCCACATGGCGGCCACCCACCGTGCACGAAAGGCTGACCCTGGAGAATCAGTAGCCCCTGACCTCCATCACGACACCGTCGACGGAAGAGATGGCCGTACATCCCGACGAAGTCTAGTGATGAGAGAACTTCTGCAGCTGCGACAGAACCTTTCATCGGAGTGCTGATTGATCCCGCCATCTTTGGTTGTCAAAGCCCATCGGTGGTCAACTCGGAAACATTACCCTTGTCTGGTTTACTGCGCTCAAGAACTCCGTCTTAGCAGTCTTCACTCTCAGCTGTTCAGTCTACCCCTACTACATATGAGCTTGAGTACTGCACCTTGCAACTGGACAAGACAGTCTCAAGTACTTGGGCCCGATGACTCCACGGAGGCTCACAGCATGACGGGCGCTCGCACGGTAGTCGACTTCGAGCCCATTCTTCTCCTCGGGACAATCCCAACGAAGAAGGAGAGGTTCGAATCTCACTTCTACAAGTACGCGGATCTCAATGTCAGCTCTCGGTATTGCAAGATTCTTGAGCGGTGCAAGGCTACTTCACCAGCGCATGACACAACGTGGGCCCAGTCAATGTACTAAAACAGCGAAACTACCAATCGCTCGACGGATGCTTCTTACAGGAGTAGCGTTACGGCGACTGCACCTGCGGCTGACAGCAACATCGACAGCATGTTAACGCTCTTTGACACACCACCAACCCCTTGGAAAGCAACAGGTCCACTCGTTCCTGACGGAGCGCTACTCGTGCCATTCCCACGCGGAGTTGTTGTGCCTGTGGCATTGCTCGACGTACCCCCATACGATATCTTGAAGACCCAAGCATACTGGTCCGCATTTTGGACTGCCTCCGGGATTGTCAGCTGCAAGGAGCCTGTGGCCGTGAGTTGAGACGGCACGACAGTACCGCTGGCGTTGCCGCCAAAGACTGTCACTTTGTCGCCTTGGACCCAGGGGACCGGTGATTCGAGCACGATAGTTGCGTTCGGCTTCGAGAGCGCCGTGATATAGAAGGCGTCCATCGTCTGCGTGAAGCGGATCTCGGTGCCATCCTGCGGCGCAACGAACCAGTAAGTAGTGTTGAATATGGCTTCACCGTGCGACTTGATCCACATGCCCGCTTGGCGTAGATTCTGTTGCTCGATTGCAATGATGGTACCGTTGGCTTGGGGTCCGACGTCCAGCAAGAAATTTCCGTTCTTGCTCACAATGTCTATCAGGGAAGTCACGATGTCAACTGCCTTCAGATACGCTGAGTCGGGAGTAGCACGGTTGTAGCCGTAAGGGAAAGGGTCCATTCCTAGGTTGCTCTATTATAATCTCGTTAGTAACGAGTCCCTGATATGCGGCAGGGAGGCGACGCCTACTTCCCACTTTCGAATCTGCACAGCATCGTATCGAGCATACTCTGGTGTATCGAAGTCTCCTGGAAGACCACATCGATTGTCCATAACGACTTGGCGACTCTGGTCCGCAGCAGTGTTGAACCACGCACTGGCGAACTCAGCCGTGAGGTTCGGACCTCCGATATCACACCACATGACCTCAGTACCCATTTCCGCCAATGTGTTCATCTCTGGAAGTATGACGTCCTGGACATACCCATTCACTGATACATACCCAGTATAAGGCAGTGTCGCATTGGTGTACGGATTTTTGCGTTCCCTCCTGGCCATTGTGCGAAGCCATAAGGTGCGTAAGCGGGATTGAGCCATTCTGGAAGCGAAAAGTAGGCTCCTCGGTGCAGGTGCGGTTGGTATTGAGCGGCCGCGTCGAAGAGCTCTTTGAGCGGATTCCGATGAGGAAACTGAGCTACGGAAGTCCGCAGCGAGACGTTTGCTGGCAAGTCAAAGATTGCGTATCCGTCATGGTGCTTGGACACCTGAACGAAGTAACTAGCACCAGCATCGGCGAATAGGCCTACCCATGCTTTTGGGTCGAAGGCATCGGCTGTGAAGTTCTGGATGAAGTCATCGTATACGTGGTCCGGGCCGTATGTAGCAAGATCGTACTGGTACGTTTCAGTAGTCTGATTGGGTCCCTGGTTCTGATCCCACCAGTACCTGATACACTTTCAGTACGGGATCCACGATGATTGCGCATTATACCAACCATTCTGCATAAAACTCTTTCTTCGCAACGTTGCCCCCTGCAGGCACTGAGTGGACTCCCTAGTCCGAGATCAGCGTCCGGTTCTCGAGGAAATCGTCAGGTGACGAGAATGAGAAGGTCTAAGGAAGCAGTATCTGCTAAGGTCAAGGACATACCCAGTGGATGAGGATACCACACTTGAGATCGTTATACCACGAGGGACTTTCATGAGCGTAGACAGAGTCGTACGTAGCCTCATAGGGCACAATGCCGAAGGTTGCATTGAAAGCATACGAAGCGCTGACACCAATCCCAGAAATCGACACTGTGGCCTTCATCTCCCTTGTTCGACTTGCGTCGGGCGAAGTTTCCATTCAAGTCGTTCACGGGAGGCACTTTATATCCTCGCACCAGGGTGATCGACATGTAGCAGCTCGTTGCTCGGGACATTATTGTTGTATTCATCCTGCGGCACCAGTGACGATCCCCGCCCATCAGGGTGTGGGGTATGTAAGTGCAACCTCTCAGTAAATTTCTAACATCACATTGTCTTCCGATATCGAGAGCCTGATTGCGAGTAAGGGATTGTATTGTGCTTTGGACCCAGGAGGAAGCAAGTGTCCCTGGATCGGAGAGCTGCTTGTCTCCCTCACGACTATGGGCTGTCGGAGGTCTGAAACAGATAGCCTTCTCCGTTCTTTCTCTGTCTCGAGGTGTGGCCACGTGAGCCTGCTAAGGGGGGCCACAAGACAAGAGCTGGCAGCAGTTGCTGCAGGCAAAGACGTGAGGTGAACGTCGAGCGAATATGTAGTGTACCGATCGCCTCAGGACTTCTGCTTAACTCCCCTGGCTGCTTGTGCTACGATCTGCATCAGGGATCTACTTCTCACTGCCTCATGCGCAAGAACAATGAAGGAGTGGTCTTAGACTGTCTTAGACTCACGTCCTTGCTCTGTATGGAAGTCCCAGGGACATGCAAAGATTTCAGTCCAGCACTGGAAAGCAGAAAGAGAAGAACCCAATCCCGGAGCAAGATGAAAGATCCGCATCAACCGCCAACTTGGCCCAAGGCTCAAAGTAGAAGAAACAGTCTCCTCCAGTACAGGGAAGCCGCAAAAGCAAACAACACGACCATCCAGGCCGTCGCCAAAGCCCGTGGTGAAGGCGGAAACAAAGCAGTGGCTCTGTTCAAGAACGTCGAGCCGCCGGGTCCAGTCCCAGGAGCTGCTGGCGGTGTGGCGTAATCGATGACCCCCGGGCTTCCTCTGCACAGCGTTCCAGCAGCCACATTCCCCATGTCAATCCATGCTCCATTCGAGCACATTGAAAAGGACTGTCCGCCGTTGGTACACTCGATTTCTCCATTGTTGCAAGACCGCTTCACGAGAGTCGGGTCCGGCTTCAGAATGGCAAGTGACCGAGGTGGGTTCCTGCTCGTCGTGACATCGGAGGACTTGTCTTGAGCCAGCACGACCGTTTGTGCACGGAAGGTGATGAGTGTCGCGAGACACGTAGTCAGGCCGAACTGCACAATCGACGGAAGCCCGTGGAACAGCAAGTCCAGGCTGAGGATGATCGTGACATCGGCAAGTGCGTTGGCTCCCAAACACGCCAACGAAGGAGGAGCCAGAGCATGTGTTGCCCCAGATGAAGCTGCAGATGAGGTTTCAAGAACCCATCTCGTTGAAGTCGCCTCGACTGTCGCGTTCGTCGTGACGTTGGTGACTGTTGCTGTATCGGTCGTCAGGTACGATGTGATGACGGTCGTCGAGCGTACGATACCACCAGTCAACGGTGGAGGTCCTGTCGAACTCAACGAGCTCGTGACGCCTGGCGCGAGGGCAAGGCCCGGTCCCGTGAAGATATCGAGTCCGCTCGTGCTGACGGCGTCCACCCAACTGACTTTCATACCTGTTTGCAGGACGTTGGTCGACTTGTCGGCATCGTAACTCGACCACGAAGTGATCCCAGTCACTGGGTACACGTCTGCGAAACTTCCGCTTCCGCTAGCTGCCGAGCCCCAGACCAAGTTCGCCAGAGGATCGTTCGGATACTTTGTCGTGAGCGTAGTGACCGATGCGATGGCGCCAGTGACAGGCGGAGTCCAGCCGTACGAATTCAACGCGTTGTTTGGGTGGTAAGACAGCGCTTGTGGTACGGTGTCATTGAGGAAGCTCAAGAAAGTGGCGACGTAGAAGACGACGTTTGGATCCTCGGAGGCGCAGAAGTCTCCCAAGTTTGTGTTGGCGTCGTCGAGGGTGCTCTGAGCAACGCCAGCCTGCTGAAGGCAAGAGGCGCACTGCGGCCAAGACACTCTATATTTACCGTGTAAGCATTTCCTCCGTATTTAAAAACTCATGCTAGACCAAAAGGTGTTTCTAAAGCGGAACCTTATACCCACCAAAGCTGACGGCAAACAACACAAGACAGCAAAGCACAGAAACAACACAATTGCTACAAACCCACACGTTCGAGCAACTGGAACAAACTGGACTATCCAACTTACGCGTCTGCAGTGGAAACATCGTGACAAATACACGATTGGTATGCCGCACTCTGCGACCGGTCGTTTGGATCCACGACGGGTCCCACATCATCAAAACATCGTTGAACAACTCCGAATACGACTTTGCAACTCGCGCCACTCCAGCAAGCCGAGATTGCGACAGCATCAAACGTGCCGCCAGTGGCAGTTGGAGTTGTTGTCATAGCTGGAGACGGCCTCGTCAGACCAGCAGTATTGATCGTCAATGGACGCGGAAGTGGTTGGCTCGAGCTTGCGAAAGCTTCTGACCGTGTCGTGCTCATGTCGGCTATGGGATATGCAAGGCCTGTAGCACCCTGAACTGGCGAAGGTGTAACAAGCTTTGTTTCACTAGCGAGGACTGTAGTAGCTTCCGTTACTGTAACCACTGTGATTCCCTGAACAGTGGCTGCAGCTTCAGAGAGAAGGAGGCCGGATCTGGAGCGTGTCGAAGAAACTGACGTTTGATAAGGTTGTCTCTGAGCAGTGTAGAGCTGAGGTGGAAACATTGCGAAGAGTTCAACATTAAGCTCTGCTGCCGAGGGCACTGGAGCATCTCCTGTTAGCAAGCAATTCGGGAGGGTCGGTGGACTAGGCTTTGTCGTGTTTGTAAAAGCACCATCGAGAGATGTAGCTGGGAAGCTGGGTGTGAGAACGGGAGCCATGGTAACGGAGGAGTAACAGCCGGGTCCAGACATACTCGCCACTACGCCGGCAGCAGTCGCAGTGGCCAGAGAGGCGAGAGCAACGGGTAGTACGGAGCTGATCATCGTGGTGATTGCTCGAAGCAACGTCAATCACCGTGCAGTGATAGGAAGATCGATTGATTGAGGAACGGCGACGAGGAAGTTAATTGACGAGGAAAAGCGTATTTGTTTGGTAGTATCAAGTGTCCAGCAGCCCCGCGAAGATATAGCAGATCTGGCATGTGGAAGAGTGAATGTGAAGTACGTAGTGCAGCACGCGAGGGCGCTAGCGCACATGTCCCAAACAACAACTGCAAACAACGACGTGATCACCGGCCGACGACAAAGGGAACGCACAGGTGAGGATTATACAATGTGAGCTTGATCAGCCAAGTGATCAAGAGACCATAACTGAAGCCGAGGGAACCCGTACTCCGGATGTACCAAGCACAGAACCTGCATGGTCACAAATCGTACAGTGCCATTCGACTGCGGACAGCGATGTGAAGAAGTACATCGTCAGCTCTTTCCAGACAGAGCTTCGCCGATGGAAGCAGAAGAACGCCTTGGGCAAGGACTACAGCTCTGCTGCAAAGGAGGCCACATACAGACCAATAGAAAAGAGATTTGAAGACGGCTCCAGCAAGACCTGGACCAATGTCCGTAAGAATCATCGCAGAAAGGAGTCCTTTTGATGGTGGAACTTCTAGCTGCGAGACGGTGGAGTCACAGCGACACGAAGATCAGAAGATCTCTAATCCCTCGAACTCCACCGTTAGTGTCAGGTCATCCGGATTTGGTCCACTATGTTGCTGCTCGTAGGGCATCCAGCCAAGGCTCGCCGGCCTGCTTGCATAAACGCCAACCCGTACAGCTTTGTCTTCCACTCCCCAGAAGAACCATGTGACCTCCCTGATCTTCGACCATCCGAGCAGGTCATCTTCGTACGAGATCCATAAGGCGTAGCCTATGCGTTCCAACTTGATCCTCAAATCTAAACGATGGGCGTGGTAGGAAGGTAAGGAGGCCAATGACCAATCTGCTCCTTCGTTGGTTGCGCATACGGATGTGGCGCGGCAGGTGTTGTTAGAGAATTCCAGTCCTGCTTTCACCCATTTTGAAGCCGGTGCGGGTGTGGAGTACGGCCACAGGTGTTCCACTTGGATATCATCAGCCTGTTCACCCAGGCCTGTTACGAGTGGTTGTGCAAGCGGACCAGCGTTTCGACCAGGAGGCAGCCCAGCAAAGATACACAAGCCAGCTTGGTCCCACTCCAGAGCCCAGTTGGCAGCAACTGTGACTTCGGCGACACAGAACGGTTGTCGAAGTGCGGTATAGAGTATCGGGGCAGTCGACGTGTCATGACTCGGTGGTTTGCGCCACAGATCGGTGTTCGGAGAGGCACGAAGAGTGAAATAGCCCATCCACTCCGGTACTAGTGGAGGATGAACGTTCAAAGCGGCGAAGGATGAGCGGTCAGGAGGCATACCGCTAGAAAGCCTGAGTCGAACGTCGGAGATCCAAGTAATGTGTCCGAGTAATGTGAATCGGCCTCAGGAATGATTGTTGCTGCACAACCGCGCTGGAACTCCAGTAATGCCGGCGTTTTCAAGCACTTGGTTGTCCAGAGCCTCACGGAAACTCTCAATTACAAGTTACACTCCCCAGTACCGGCAGAAAGGTTCAGAATTGTATCCCTGGGCGTGGACGGGGGAGAGTCCTACAGACTATGCTGTCCGGGTATTAAAGCCGTAGCTTGCCCTATGACCGGCTGACTGAGGTTGTGTATGGTCGGTTACATTGACGCCAATACACAGGGAGTCGATGCTGAAGTGTCATCGGAATGAGAAGACAGCTGAGATCAAGAGAAAGAGCGAAGCGTGGCAGATTTTAGGTTCTCTTGTAAGTGGGACGTTTATGGATCTCGAAGAAGACCAAGCAGAAGATGTGGGGTGATATAGTGACGGGGGCAAATCTTTAGCTGACTGTGAAACGCGACAAAGGGTGAGTATAGGTCGGTTGCTTCACAGGATCCGCGCCACTCAGAGTGGCCCCGAACCTCTACTGGGATGTGCGTGAGATATGCAGCTGAAACAGGCGCCCCAATCAACGAAAGAATATGGCAAGCGGATTGGCCGACAGTCACCATTACCAGAGTTGGAGTTCGTATTAACCCTTGAATGGATCGAGAGGCCCAGGCACACCAGGTGCTCGAATGGCTCTGCGATGAAGTGCAGGGTCCGCGTAACTGCAATCAACCGTCGACGACTGACGTGGCAGCATCTACTTGCTCGAAGACGAGATCCCCCACGCTGTCATGTAGCAAGGCTCGGGCATCGAGACGTCGACGATCACTTTGCGGTGACTGTGAGTGTCGTGCATCTTCGGGACCACTCATGAAGGCTGCGAGGTGAGCTGGTCAGCTGCAGCGAAGGTGCCACAACCCACCAGAAGCCCTTCGAGCGCAATCTCCGAAATCGTACGATGCCTCTGAGCACACCCAAAGCAGGACTTCAGAATCGTCTCAAGAGTGCAGGTGGGTGGACGTCTCTCCTTTGGGCGCTCGCTTGCGAATAGTGCAGTCCCCTCACGAATGCTGTAGTTGCACGTGACGTCCTGAATTGCTCCGTTTTCCTCTCGTGTCGTAAACGGTCTCACTTGCGCTCAATGCCTGAGAGTGAGTGACACCGACCATCAGAGGCATACTTCGTTTTGGGTGCGCTCTGGTGAGCCCTCGCATGACGGCACCAATCGTGATCACGATCCTGCGGATTGTGAGTGCAGATGCATGCGCAGAATAAGGCTGTCTCGAGAGGTGAAGGACCGCCTTCAGGTGCAGATTGTCGACCGACGAGACATGCGCAACGGTAGAGTTGGCGAACAGACTCCCGGTGTTGTCTGCAGATGCCATTGCAGCATTGGGGCTTCATCGTCCAGGACACCCCGAAAGAATCCTGTGCTTTCCACAGGCACCATCGTTTGATTGCGGAGATGACAGCGCTTCTCGAGGGATAGAGCGACAGCAAGCTGCTCTCACCGCGTATACATACTTTAGGTACTCGTCGACGGCTGACTCGGGTGACATGCCAATGCAAACAACACACGGTGTATTCGTGGTCAGCTACGAGGAGCATTCGGTCGCCCATGTCCGCGCTCGACTGGCGTCCGGGACAGGAACATCTTTGCCGCAGGACTGTGGAAGACGTCGAGATCACCCAATGTAAATGTTCGCTGCAGCCGCTGACGAGCAACTCGAAGTGTCCTGCAGGGGTGTGACCAGGGTACGAGCGGTCCAACGGACGTCACCACAAGCCTCAAACGGGAAAGGTTGATTCCGATTTGCCAGACACAACATCTGGAAGTCTCGACTCTCGCAAGCATGTGCAACAACACACATCTCTCCCACATCAATCATGGCCGCTTCGCACGATGTTCCCGTCCTCATCGTTGGCGGTGGGCCCGTTGGCCTCTTCCTCGCCCTTCGTCTTGCGCAGGCCAACATCCCCGTGACCGTGCTGGAGGCCGAGACGGAGATGCAAAATGAGACCAAGGCGATGGCGCACCAGCCGAGCATTTTCCCCGAGTTCAAGAGCGTTGGCCTCATGGAGGATCTCCTCGCCGCCGGCATCACTAGCGGACCTCTCTGCTTCAGGAAACCGAAGGACGGTGAACCCATTGCGAAGCTGCCGGTCAAACCGGGCATGCCCACGGTACTGCTGCTGCCGCAGTACCGGTTTTGGGAAATCCTGGAGCAACGCATACGGAAGCACGAGTGTGCCAAGGTGTTGGTGGGACACCGCGTCACTGCAATCGACCAGTCGGCGGGAGACACTGTCAAGGTCACAGTGCAGACGAATGATGGGCAGGAGAAGACGTTCACCGCAGCACACCTCGTATCAGCGGATGGCTCGCACAGCAGCACAAGACGGTTGTGTGACATTCCATTCGAGGGCGTTACTTTGTCCGAGCAACTTGTAGCCACGGACATCGTATACCCTTTCGACAAGCACGGTTACCTAGACGCCAACTTCCTAGTCGACCCCGACAACTACGGCCTAGTCGGACGTATAACCAGGGAAGGTCTTTGGCGAGTGTCATACGGCGCTCCAGCAGCTATGGAATATGACGAGATCGTAAAGGGTCTGGCAGCCAAGTTCGACGCTATGTTCCCCGGCCCGCGGCCGCTCGAGTACAAGATCCAACGCATCGCACCGTACAAGGCGCAGCAGCGCTGTTTCGCGACGTTGCGGAAGGGTCGCGTGATGGTGGTTGGAGACGCCGCACACGTTACGAACCCGTACGCGGGACTCGGACTGAACACTGGGTTCTTCGACGCCTCATCTTTGGCTATGGCGCTGGTCTCGGTCCTCTCACACGGTGCGCCCGAGTCCCTGCTCGATGCGTGGGCGAAGGCGCGGCGGGATGTGTTCTTGAACGTTGTGGACCCGATGTCTCGAAAAGCGCTGGCGAGGGTGAAGGATGCGGATCCGGACTCGTTGCCGGAAAGAGATCCGCTACTGAAGGGGATGAAGACCGGCCAGATGCCAATGCCGCCGTCGCTGGCGACTGATGTGCGGAAGCTGGAGGGCTATGTCGAAGGGTGAAGGACATGAACCGTGCATGGAAACGACAAGACGAAGGCGCCTGAGATGCGCATGATTGCCACGATTGAACACGAACCTTCTGCAAGCCTCTACACCCGCATGCGCCTGCATGCTGCGACCGCGGAGAACTGGCAAACACGCGGCTCTCGAGCGTCGTTGCTTACGGCTTCTGAACAATGATCTTTGAGCCCACCTCGCGTAGCATATGCGTTGAGACCTAAACTCCCGATGGAAGTACTTTGCAGTCCCCTTGAAAGGGCGGGGGAAAGTACTCTTCTAGAAATGTACGTAGACAAAGGCTCCGAACATCCACAGCGAAGCATGGAAATATACAATTTAGACAGCGTAATAGAAAGTCATTTTGGTAGAGTCTCGAATCGAAGGCCCAAGATCAAGGCACGCTTTCAGTTCCCCCCGTTCGCGCTCTCTATGTACAATGGTGGACTGGCCTAAGCGTCCACAATCTAGCACATTAGCAAAAGTGGACAACTCCTCCATCGCCGAGACGGGACAACCCAACAAGCGGAATCAGTTCTAGGCTATAGTACACAGCGCCTCAGCAAGGCCAGATGGACCTCGAGCCAAGCCGCTAGCTCTATCCTCTCACCGCATAATCTTACAAGATGATGACGTGCAGCTGATCAAGCGCCCCGGATGGATCTTCCCTGAATCCTGAAAGATCTCTGATCGGGACGAGGCTCGTCGTCTGTCAGAAAGGAAATCGCCGAGTCCAAGAGGAAGTAGAACACGCGGCACAGGACAAAAGCAAGGAGGCTTTTTTGCGCGACCAGCCGTGGACGCGACGAGCACAGACGAAAGCGTGAGAGCAAGTATAGTGGAACACCGAAACAACACTAGACCAGGTTGACCAAAAGTGGCGTATGCGATAGTATCCACGTGGAAAGGAACCGGTGCAACGAGAACAACAGACAGCATCTACTGCGCCTCGGCTTCTTCCTCAGCCCACCCCTGCAAGCCCCCGTCGCCCTGGATGGCAAGCCCGTATCCGTTGCCGCTGAAACTACCCAGGCCCGAGCTGAATCCACCAAACACACTGCGGTGCTGCTGTTGGTGCTGCTGGGTCTGCTGTTGCGACTGTGCGAAGGGACCCAGCGAGAACACGGGGAGACTGACGGCGCGAGCATGCTGTGCTCGGGCGGAGTTGAGGCTCGAGGGGGCGAGAAGACCGCCCATTGTTGGGGCACCCGATACGCCGTTGGCAACGCTGAAGCTGGAACTGCTGTTGTGGCCGTAGTGGTGGTGCTGCTGCTGCTGGGGTGCGTTGTAGCTAGAATTCCTGTCGTTGTCGGCGGCGTAGAAAGCTTGTTGTGCAGCGAGGTTTTGTTGTTGTTGTTGCTGCTGTTGCTGCTGCTGCGCTTGGAGAGATGCCATGGTGTTGGCGTCGTTGGCCTGTTGCTGTGTCTGAGCTTGCTGAGCTAGGTACATCGTCAAGGGATTATTGCTTCCAGCGTTCAGTATGGTCGACGGAGTCGAGGCGTGCATATGCTGGTACTGCCCTTGGTTCGAGCCAGTTGATACCGGTGCAGCGGAACCTGTAGGTGACACCGATATCCCATTCTGGCTGTGGTTCGCGTGAAGTCCGTTGAGAGGTGAAGGCGAGTTGAGTCCGTCATGGCTCCCCTGTTGGTTCTGCTGAGAATGATTGTTGTTGTTGTTGTTGTTTACTTTTCGGGGAGGGTTTCCGCATCGATCCTTGCCAAAATTCACCTTAAAGCGCTTGTATTCCTCCCGCCCACGCACAGCTTCAATCGCCTTGATAGCGTTGGCAATGTTCGTGAAGTTGACGAAGGCGCAGCTCTTCTCCCTCAAAGCATTGACAAGTTCGATCTCACCATACTCGGAAAAATCTTGCCTCAGACGTTCCTCAGTCCAGGACTCATCCAGATTACCAATGTACACGTTCCGCGAAGCACCACCGCTGACAGCCAACGCGATAGCGGGAGGCAACGCTCCCGAGTGTTTGCCCCATCCGATCTTCAAGCGGCGGTTGTGGATCATGAGGCCTTGGAGGTTACTTAGCGCGTAGAACGAGGCTGCGGAAGTAGGATCAATAAACGTAACAAAGCAGGTGTGCTTGTCTGGAATGAACCGGATGTGGTGCAGAAGTCCTCCTCGAACTACGTTGCAGATCTCCTCGATAGTCGTTTCTGGATGGATGTTGCCCAGGTAGACAGTTCTGTTCCCAAGATTGTTGACACCTCCAGCAGATGTAGCAACAGCAGCAGCAGCGACGGACTGCTGCGCCAGAGCATTTGAAATGAGGTCTCGGTCGGCTCCGTTCAATACGTGTGCATAGCCAGGTGCAATGCCCAGATACTGCGCTGCATTCTGTTGTTGCGTCTTCGAAACGTATGCGCAACGATCCTTTCCATAGTAGACACGACGCGGGGCGTGCCACTTCGGCTCCTGTGGGAGCTGTGCGACAGCTTTGATGGCGTTTCCGATGGAGAGGTAATGCACGAAACCTATGGCCTTCTCTCGCACGATTTTTACAGTATCGATTAGCCCGAATTTACCCAGGTCTTCCCGAAGCTCGTCTTCCGTAGTGTCCTCAGACAAGTTGCCCAAATACACGTTGCGCGAAGCACCCGACTGCTGAACAGCAAGTGCGACAGAAGTTGGGACCTGCGATGGTTTTCCCCAGCCTATTTTAATGTCCTGCCCACGGATTGACAGCTTTTTCAAGATTGCGTCGGAGTGGAAATGAGTAGCCGAGCTACTGTCTAAGAACGAGATGAAGGCACAATTCTTCTCATTCAACAGTCGTACTGACTCGATCTGACCACTGCGGACATGACCAAGTATTTCTTCGGCTGAGGTCTCCGGAGGGATGTTACCCAAGTACACAGTCCGGCTTGTACCTGACACCAATCCTGGTGCCATATGCATCGGCGCACTCAAGCCGCCCATCGTCTGACCGACCGTGTTTGCGAATCCACCCATAGGAGACTGAGCGCCACCGAAGTACTGTGAGCCATTCAGGCCAGTAGGCGACACAAGACTCTGATACAGTCGGGGAGAGAGCGCTGACTGTTGGCTTTGGAGTGAATGAGCAAGGTGGGCGTTTTGGTTGTGCTGTTGAATATTGCCATTCGAGGGGGAGAAACTGCCATTGTTGTATCCGAAACTCTGAAACTGAGGAGAAGCGGCAAAATTCGACGGAGAACCTGTCTGAAACGGACTACCAATAAGCAGCTGAGAGGGAAGAAGTGGTGTAAAGTTCATATCATAAGCAGTACCCGGAGTCTGCGTATCATTTGCACTTTGAGTTGTCTGGCCGAGTCTGACAGTGTTGAGGTTTGGTATGTTGTTCCTTTGAGGATGTCTGTCCGCGTAGCCGTTAATTGATGGCTGGTTCGAGTTGAAAGCTCCATGTGAGAACCCAGTATGCTCGCCGTTGATTGATGGTTTGGAAAACGAATGCGAAAATCGACCATGTCCGCTTGGTGTTGTGTCGTGATACTGCATGGCTAACATGGGGAACTTTGGAAGGGCGATAGGGTCCCTAGAGCTCAGAAACAAGAATATGGCCTTTGTAGTGACTGCAAGTCCGCGTCGAGGCTAAAGAAGCTATTATAGTAGTACAGATAGGCCACTATGGTATGTGCGGCGGGTGGAAAGTCGGTGAGCGTGTTGGAACTTGGAAGCTGATGTGACGGGTCAAAAGAGGGTACTGCCATTGTAACACTTAGCATTCTTTCCTCGAGGAATGCGATACCTTGAAGAGCGAACGAAACGTACTCAACGAGAAGAGAGTTGACACCAATGAGGCGAACGCAAGTGCACACCGCGAAAAAGGTGCGTTGATGCTGTCTTTCCTCACTCGGTGGACTGATCCGTATTGAGATCCTGGAGACGGGTATAGGTCGAATGTGGTAATCAAGGGTACGCTGGCTAGCTGACGATCTGAATCTGATGATGCAAAGCGCGTGGAAACTCCGAATAATATCGGAACGGCGGATGGTTGGGTCTATGGTAGGTTGTCTATTGGAATTACGGTGAACAGGGCTGGCTCAGATGGTCGAAATCATGGAAAGGAGCGAACGACGGGTAAAGAATGTAGAGAAGGCAAATGTCTCGAACGACAAGCGGGAGCGAAACAACAACAAGAAACGCAAGATGGAAGAACAAGAATGGTGAATCTGAGAAGCACGAGAGACGAAGGTAGGGCGGATGATATGTACAATTACCGCGGCATGCAGGGACATGAGAGCGAGTAATAATAGTCCGACGGGAGATGACTTGGGCGGAGCCAGACAAGCCCGCAAATGAGAGGAACGAGCTTCTCGAAGCCTACCAGTCTGAGCGGTACCTTACATGTAGCCGCCATGTCTGTACCTGGCGTTCGAGCCGTGGAAGCGCTGTTTTCCCACCTGTGTCGCTCGACACGTCGCTGGGACGTTCACGGATCCTGCAGCTTCGAACCCCGCGACAGGTTGTGATTGAGGACCAGCAACATCAACACGGTACCTGCGGTTTTCAAAGACACACGGCAGCCACAAACGGACGCAACGGCGCAGAACTAGGACTCTAGCGCCCAACCGACCGATCTGAACAGCGGACGCCTTTCCACGCTTGTGGCTTCATCAAATTGCGGCTCCAAAGAAAGATCGTGCCTTGGATGGGCTGGCGGTAAGTGGCAGTAGCGTCGAGAATCGAACGCTTCCTCAATCCGAAGTGATCGTGAAGGGATGCGCGCGGGTTGGGCAACTCGAAGGTCGATAGAACCCTGATCAGCTCCAGTCCGGGGATTGGTTCCTCAGTGCGACACTTCGTTTTCAGTGACGAGGCACCGACATGACGCACGAATACCCTTCAATCCTACAGTGTGCGGTAGCAGCAACAGCCCTCAAGATCCTGCTGTTTCCCGCATAGTAGGTGCCCTGTCCGAGAAACGTATGGAGACGTTTCGCATGCTTACAGAAGGTGTATAGCAAGTCGACCGACTTCGAGGTGCACAGGAACTGGCTAGCCATTACACATTCGCTTCCGGTCAAAGAGTGGTACTACGAGGTAGAACCTACAGCCTGAGATTCGAACAAGTAGCAGAGACAGACGACTAACACAATCTCAGAAAACTTCGGAATGGACGCTCGATTATCCACCTTTCTTTGCTTACTTCGAGTGGGTTCTTTCGCAAGCAGCGGCTCTGTTCCATCCGGAGATGCTCAACCTCAGAGCCCTGCGATATGACAGCTGGCAGACCGTCTACTTCCAGCGAGCAAGCGTTCTCATCACGGAAGGAATGCTCATATACGCCTTGCACCGGTACAGATATAGCTACCCTGTTTGTACTTGGCTGGCTCTAATTCACGTTCTTAGCTACGTGAAAAGCTCTTCTCCGGAATCGCGGAAGGCATCGCAAGCCACGGCTGTGTCTATCTTGCTGTCGCCAGGATTCTTGATCATAGATCATGTCCATTTCCAGTACAATGGCTTCTTGTACGGCATTCTCATCCTTTCTCTTGTCCTAGCACGCAGTCGGTCAACCCTACTCTCAAGCGGTTTACTGTTCGCCATTCTCTTATGCTTCAAGCATATCTACCTCTATTTGGCGCCAGCTTATTTTGTCTTTCTTCTCCGGTCTTACTGCTTGAGCCCACGGTCAATCTGGCGGATTAAGTTTGGGAACGTCATCAAGCTTGGTACGGGCATCTTGGCGATCTGCGCCACCGCCTTCGGACCTTTCGTCTACTGGGGGCAATTGGATCAGCTTGTGAGCAGATTGTTCCCATTCTCAAGAGGCCTGTGCCATGCGTATTGGGCGCCGAATGTGTGGGCTATTTACTCGTTCGTGGATAGGATCATGATTCATTGTGAGTCGGGAAATGCCAATTCTTGGAGGGTGGTTTTAACAGGAGGCAGTGGCGCCTTATCTGCGGCTCTCCGTCGACGAAACTGCGGTTCAGAGTGTCACAAGAGGCCTCGTTGGGGATACATCGTTTGCAGTGCTTCCCAACATTCCGCCGAGAGTGACGTTCGTCCTGACCCTCTTCTTCCAAACAGTGAGTTTTGCTGTCGAACATTCAGCATCGAGTACTGACTTTGTGAAAGATCTGCCTTGTCAGATTGTTCTTTAGGCCCACCTGGGAGACCTTCGTCGGAGCAGTCACCCTCTGTGGCTATGCTTCTTTCTTGTTCGGCTGGCACGTGCACGAGAAAGCCATACTACTGATCATTATACCATTCAGTCTCCTTGCACTGAAGGACCGTAGATATCTAGGGGCTTTCAGACCACTTGCTGTAGCTGGTCACGTGTCGCTATTCCCGCTCCTCTTTACTGCTCAGGAGTTCCCAATCAAGTCCGTGTACACCATCTTCTGGCTTGTCCTATTCCTTCTGACCTTCGACCAACTCGCACCAGCGTAAGTGCAGATGTTCTGGGATGTCCATGTCCGATGCTGATTGTTGATACAGCTCAACGCAACCCCGCGTATTCCTTCTGGATCGTTTCTCCCTGGCATACATCGCGATTGCCATACCACTTATAGCGTACTGTTCTCTAGTACATGCCCTGATATTTGGGCAGAAGTATGAATTCTTGCCGTTGATGCTCACCAGTTCGTACTGTGCTATTGGGGTCGTTGGGAGTTGGCTCGGCTTCTCGGTGGTGTACTTTACCTCATGAATGTTTTGAAGCCTCTAGAAAGTTCGTGTAGCTATAGTGCATTAGTGTTGGAGCACAAAAGTTTCGAGTGTCTGCCCAATCTAGTTGCTGGCTTGCTCATGGGTGCTTGGAAGGGATGGCTAGCTTGGAGACACAATGGAAGAGTGTCTAGGGCGCAGAAAAAGTCGTCATCAGACTGGTCCTCGGTAGCAGAAAGTCACGCGTCGAGGAACGCTCACTTTGGCTCTTCTTTGCCAACCGAATTGGTGAGTCTTCCGCGCGGGGATGGCAAGCTGTGTACCTGCACATAGCACTATCATACAGGTTATACCGAATGAGAGGTCTTGCGTACATCCACGAGTGGCTGGATCGATCACCGGTATATGGAACACCTGTATCTGCGATCATCAATGAAAGAAGAAAGTACAGTTTGCGGCACAGACTCTAAAGAACGCTGGTCGGGCTAGAAATAACGAAACAACCTGCTCCGAGATATCCAACTTTGAACCTATTACGAGGCACTGAGTTGTCTCTCAAGGTGTAGAGACGAGGAGGGAAGCAGTATAGTTCGCTCGAGTACTCGTTTGAATGGTCTCCTTCTTCTGATCAAAACGAGTACATGAGAGTGAGTCTTCGAACCGCGCAGGTCCAAGTATTGTGAGTTGACGCTCTCGTGGGTGGTAGGGAGAACCTGGAGGGAGCGGGAGATGGAAGCGCTAGAATCAAAACGACTACAACGTGCATGCTAAGGATAAACCCTGCCGGAGAGCTGTCAATCCCGCCTACTCACATTCTTCGGTCCCTACCGTACCTCTAAGTCACCATGTTAGCCTTCGCCTTGTCCGCGACCCTCCAGTACCGACGGGACCTCCACCGTCAGCCACCACCCTCCATACACACTCCACCTATCAACCACTCGACGCTTCAAGACGCGCGTGGGCCCTGCGGACGCGTAGAGAGCATAGCTATACCAGCGCATTGTCATCCGCCCTGGGTACCTGCGGGTCGATTGCGCCCCTCCTCTCGCACGCAGAGAGTTCGTCCTGTACAGGGATTCACCATCAACCACGAAGACTAGTTCACTCTCCTCCGCTACAACCCACCCAGTCCATCACAAGATTTTCACACCTCCGGCGGCGGGCAACACAACCTGGACGTGGAGCAACCCCAGCGCGAAGACTGCTCTTCTTCGCGGCCTGTTGCTCGAAGACCTTATCCCAACTATGGTGTGTTATGACCAAAGCCGTGTATACTCCTTATGTGCTAAGTTCCACAGGTTCAGTTCAAGCGGAAGCCCGTTCAATACCTCTCACGGCCCTCCATTCAGGATGACCACACCGAGGTGTGTTGTAGTAAGAGTCGACCTGTATAGACAAGTAGCTCACGATACCGGTATAGGTATGGGTCATGGATAGAACAGGAGAGGTGTTCACAGACTATGAGAGCTATCTACAGAGGCACGCTCGCACCCTAGCCAAAATGCTTACTGCGTGTCCTTACTGATTCTATCTCTGTCAGACGCGACTTCTACAAGCAGGTGAGCCGCGGCACATCTGAAGCACGCCGTTTCCCTCTGACCCATGCTCCAGAAGAAATTCACATGTACCATAACTGGTCATTCCGGTCTTTCGTTCTTTGACGCCCTGGATAGCGAGGTATAGCATAAGCAGGGCATTCTCCACACGAGCAGGGGCTGATTGGTCGTAGATGGAAGGTTCGAGAGAGGTCAACAGTTTGTTTCCTGATGCATTGCGAGAACCCGTATTGCGAAAAGTACAGTTCTCGACGATATCACGAATTGACGAGCTTGGTACGTTCTCGCCATATTGAAAGAAGACATGCCCGTATGACTAACTTCGTTCCGTTTTTCAGTGAATCATGTCTTTGAGGTACGATCGCCACATATATTTACGAGAGATAGGCGTCAGCTCACTCTGCGTAGGAGTTCAAACATGACTTCTTCCCTGGCGAGCAGGTCACAGCTCTTGTGGGAGACGGCCAGAAGCTTGAAGGTACTGTTCGGGAAAAGGCCAAGTTCCCCGAGCTTCGAAGACCGGATGGTTCGCTGCAGCGCAAGGCGTTCGCTCGTTACTTCGTCAAGCTAGCCGAACCATCTTGTGACGAGGCCCTACTAGACGGTGTACACCTGATCCGAGAGCGCAAAGTGTTCACCAAGCAGATGTTACGGTCTTTTCTCAAGAACACACTTACCAGAGAAGCCTGGTCGGGAGCTCCTTGGATCGTGAAAGAGAGGGTCGCTAAAGATTATCGTATACCTACCGAGGTTCCCTCGGAATTGCAATACGGAGCCCGATCTGCTGCGACGAAAGAACGCGTTGCAACAAAAAACGCTGGAGCAGGGGATACGTTCTTCGATTACCTCGCCAGTCAACCCCGTCTGCCGGAGCTAAAGCCAGCGAAGGGTCAGAAAACCAAGATTTCTCTGCAGGAAGTTGCCAAATTCAGACAAGAAAAGGTCTTACAGTACGATCAGGCTCTGGCCAA